>JAGFNQ010002418.1:470850-526795 GCA_024364735.1 Boesenbergia rotunda
TTCATTTGAGAACTTCAGCTCACAATTTCAAGTTCCATCCATGGCACACTCACTTCAATTGATACAAACTATTTTTTTTCTTTGTTTTTCTCTTCAAATCCCAGCAACCCTGCACTGATTCAGACATATATAACTGCATTCAGCCCTAGAAGAGTGCCGAAACAATTTCATAGCAACTCTTCTCTTTGGCACAAAATTTCTGATTTTTTTTACACAGATTTTTTTTTCTTCACTTGTTTCACTTGGTTCAGATTTCTGCACAGATTTCCTGCTTCAATTCAAACTTTACAACTTCAATTCAAACTTAGCAAAGTTTGCCAATTAAAGCTTCCATAATTCCTACTTGATCCAAACCCTTTTGTGCTACAAACTCCATTGCTTTCAAACTCTTTCCTTTTTTTTCTGTTTTTTTTTCTGTTTTTTTTTTCGTGTGCCATTTCTTCTAATTGAGATTTCTTTAGATCCAATCCACCTCCTCTTCACAACTGAATCCCCATTTATCTTGATACCAAACTCCACTCCAATTGGCAATTTTTGGCTTCAACTCAATCAATGAAATGAATTTTTTTTTTTCAATTGTTTCCATCACACTATCCACTCCCCCACACTTAATCTTTTGTCCGTCTCGGGCAAAATCACATCAAAGAACATCTCCAAACAAACAAGTCCCTAGAAAGCATGGTTAGGAATAGGAAATAAGGAAAGAAAATAGGATGAACATGATTTTTGCCAAAAATTGACATGGAAAGGTAAACAAATTTATTAGCCTCTATAGAAGTGATCTAAACATTGAAATATGACTTTGAAAGAATCTAAGCAAGTTCTAGAGTACAATCACATGTATGTTTCACAAAGATAAGGCTAACCCTCACTAGGTAAAAATAATTCATCTCAAGTCCTCAATCAAGAATCCATGGCCAAGTAGTACTCAAGCATCCAAGATTTCATCCATGAGCTCAAACCCTAAGTTTTAACAACCAAATTTAATTTGTTTTCAAAAGACTCTAAAATGCTATGAAAATAACCTAAAGGGATACCTTTATTCCTACTCATGAAGAATAAGTTCCTAAAAGACATAAAATGGCATTTATAATGTCTTTTTATTCATTCTACCCTATTCATGCATTTATTAGCAAGAATTCATTTCAAAAGAAAATTCTACTTCTAGCAAGCATAAAGAGGAAAACGGTAATGAAAGAAAATGCAAGAAAAAATAAACTCCCTTTTATTTCTGGTGGTCGAAGTCTATCTAGGAATAATCTCCATCTTGGTAGTGGAGGAGTAGGAGTAGCTAAAACAATTTCCTTTATTTGCTCAATTTTATTTTGCTTCACTCCCCCACACTTATTTTTCGCAGTAAACTGTCTAGGTGGCCGAAGGTGATTTAAGTGCAATAGCCACTTCAGAGGTGGAGTGCTATAAGTTAAAGCAAGATCATCTCCTCCCTCTTTATTCTTTTTGGAAAATCTTCCAGGAGGTCGGAGACTGTTTAGGTGGAGTACCCATTCCAGTAGTCTTCTGGACCCTGCAAAACCATGTAAGACCTCCCTCAAGCGTGCAGGGTAAGATAAAAACGCAATATCATCAATCTCTACATAAAATGTATCTAAAAATGCATCGCATCCAATAAAGTCAATTTTTGGTACCTCAATAAATTTTTCACAAGCATATTCTACATGAGGTATATCAAGAAAAGTACCATAGTCAATAAAATCAATCTCAGGTACCTCTAGAAGTTTTTCACATTCAATTTCAGCATAAGAAATAACAAGAGATTCTTCACAATAAACAACTTCAATTTCAGGTTCTTCTAAAAATTTTTCACAATCAAAACCAATCAAAGGTGTTTCAAGAAATGTTCTACAGCCAATAAGATCAATCTCAAGTACCTCCATAAGTATTTCACACTCGACTTCAGCATAAGATATAGCAAGAGATTCTTCACAATAAAAAACTTCAATTTCAGGCTCTTCTAAAAATTTTTCACTATCAGCATTTCCATGATGTGTATCAAGAATATCATCATAACAAACAACATCAATTATAGGTTCCTCTAAAATTTGTTCACAATCCATATCTACAAGGGATGTATCAAGTAATGCAGTACGATCAATGAAATCAATGTTTGGTACCTCTATTGGATTTTCACAAACAATTTCTACACAAGGTATATCAATAAATTCATCAGAATCAATAAAGTGAGCACTAGGTACCTTTTTGAATTTTTCTGAACAAAGAGGAGAAATACTTACCTGAGCGTGCTGGATAATACCTGAAGGTGTGTCTATGGTCTCCTCCTGGTCATGTTCATGCTCCTCTTCAGCCTCAGGCTCTGGTGGACAATCAACTGGTGATCCTTGGGTGCTTGCTTCCACCATGCAAGTCCCTACACTTTCTGGTTCATTCTCTAAATTTTGTGGTGGTCCCTGGGGCTTAGTGCAATCCCCTACACCTATGGAATCATCTCCTCTGCATGCTTCTCCTGTAATATCTGCAACAATAATATTAGAAAAATTAGGACCACTAATAATGCTATCATCAGAAAATAAAAGACTAGAATGGTCCTGTGGAGCTTCAATTCCTTCTTCTGGAGCTGAAAAATTTTGAATTGGATTTTGAATAGGAGTCTCCGGAGGAATGCATGCTGTAGGTGCCCAGACTTTAATGTATTCTTCTTCTTCTTCTTCTAAAATTGCAAGATCCATTGAAGAAGGACTTTTCCATGCACTAGGGTCACCTTGAACTGATATAAAACCAACTTCGGGGCTCTCAGAATTAAAAGCAGCTTGAGAAGATAATTGTTCTGCTCTTTGGGCTTTTATCTGATTCAATTTATCTTGTATGTTTTGAAACCATTGTTGTTGTTGTTCTTGTTGTTGTTGGATTTGTTGACACATCTCCATCATCCTTTGGTGTAGAGCCTCATCCCAATCAGGATCATCAAAACCTCCTTGGTTAGTGTGGAACCCCTGTTGGTCTTGAAATGGAAAATAGGGCTGCTGAAGTCCAGGAGGAGGCTGTGCATGCTGAAATGGAAACTGTTGGGGCTGCTCAAATGGATGAAATGACTGATTAAATTGCTGAATATTTGGTTCACAAGTTGGTGGAGATGGCTGAAAATTGTAGCCCTGAAATTCTTGTATCTGATGTTGAATTTGTTGTGGTGAACACTCAAATTGAGGTGGGGGCTGTTGGTACTGATTTTGGTGCTGAAAATTCTGAAATTGCTGGAAATTGGGCTGAAATTGCTGAAACTGGGACTGAAACTCTTGCTGAAAATTTGGTTGATTGGGCTGAAAATTTTGCAATAGTGGCTGCCCATTCTGAAAATTCTGGAAATTTAATAGACTTGGCTGAAAATCTGGCTGAAATTGTTGGAATTGCTGTGGTTGCTCGAATTGTTGAAATGGTGGCTGAAACTGAAAGTTTGGTTGCTGAAAATTAGGATAGGGCTGCTGGAAATCTTGGAGAGGCTGAAACTGTGGCTGAGGTGGCTGAAATGTAGGCTGAATCTGCTTCTGGTAAGTAGATGACTGAGCTTCCCGTTTTTGTTGGTAGTCCAACTCCTTTAACACATTCCTTAACTCCCTCAGTGCATCCTCGAGCTCTGTTGACCCCATTTTGATCTTGCAACCCTGTCACAAAACAAACAAGAAAAATAGCAGCAACCATATACAAAAGATAAAGCAAAAGAAAATAGAATCAAATGATATGTCCATAAGCATACAAGCAAAAATCAAACAACTCAACTAGTTGCCTCCCCGGCAACGGCGCCAAAAATTTGATGGACCCAAAATGACTGTCACGAAAGTGGGTCTCAAATTTAGAAATTTATATATGTGCTGGAAACCCTTTTACAATCAAAAGTATGAAAATGTAATATAGGGGCCACAGGTCGTATTTTTCCAAGGGCTAGCTCAAGTTGTATGAATCGTGCTCGAGTTTATGTGTTGTCGATGTTTTTGGGTTTCAAATAAAATCTGGGATTTGTGGGCTGTGATCGAAAATTAAATTGCAATTGAGAATGAAAACGAAATAGAAATAAGGGAAAATGAGCAATGGAACTAAACAAGGAGATGGCACCTAGTCCTCAACCTAATGTTAAACCAAAGCAAACAAGGAACTAAACCTAGTACTCCACTTAACCGCAAGTTAGGAAGCTAACAAATGCAAGGAAAATTCAGGGAATCTAAGGGAGATATCAATAGAATTCAAGAAGTTATTTTATACCATAAAAACAAGTGAAAACTGATGTAAACAGATTCCCAAACAGCTTGGCAAACAAGCTGAATTTGTTGTGCCAAGCTCTGATATTTTTGTGCTAAAACTGATTCTAACAGTTCGGAATTTCAGCTGATCAACTGCAAGGTTGAAAGACAAACTATCAATGAAAAACGTGGCAAGAATGAATGAAGACAACAGTCCTAAAGTAGTCACTTAAGACACAAACCAAAACTAAACTTGAATGTTCAGAAATTTCAGAAATGCTGCGCTACATAAAAGAAAATTCAGAAACAATTCTGGACCACTTAGATTACTGAATTCACACCCTAAATGTGATCTCTAAATGAAGAGAATAAACCAAACACTAGCAATCTGAAAACAAGCTAAAAGAGAACTCGAAACTGAACTCAAATTCAGAATTGGGGAGAAATGCTGATACGCAAGGTTTGGCTAGGAAACACATTGAATTTTTTGATTACCAAGCTAAACAATGATTCAGAATTGAAGCTAATGTCTAAACAAACGTAGACTATCTAAATTAGCTCACTAAAAATGCAACAAACTGAAAAATGCTGACATTGAAATGCAATTGCAGTTATGAAATGGCACGCAAACAAGGAATTGGCACGCAACAGTTTAAGCTACATTGAAACTGAAATTTAACTCCGACTATCACCAAACAGGTTCCTAACTTACCGAACTCGAAGATTAACAACCTAATTAAGTTCAAACAACTCAGAATTACAATCTAACATAGCTGAAAACTGAAATTCGCAGGAAACAAGACAGAATTGCTGAACCGAAATTACATGCTAGGAAATTACAACTAAAACACAAAGAAATGCACTTAAAATAAGACTCGACCAATCCTTGATTCAAAACCACCTTGTTCGTCACGCAAGGGCAAGCCAAGAACCCCTTGAACTCGCAAATCAGTGGAAGAATGACTCAAACTTCAGATCTGCTCCCAGATTGCACCAAACTGGAATGATCCAATCGATTTCCACGATCTCGCGATTCCAAGGGTGGATGATGATTTGATGCTGATCAAAGAATACCAGAGGACCCTCCAGTAAGCTTCAATTGCAGAAATTGGCACGCGATCGTGATTGAATCGATCAAATTGCAGAAACTGCTGAAACCCTCACGCAACTCTGCTCCAAGGCACTTCTGAGCTTAAATCTCCGCTGAAACCCTCTTCCAAAGATCCAGATCTTGCTTCAGGATCGAGATCGAGTTGGCCACGCCTCTGATGGAAGAAATTTGGAAGAAAACCATGAAGAAATGAAGAAGAACGAGAAGAAGAACGAGGAAGAACTCAGCTGAAGAAATGAGGTCGCGACCCTCAGATCTGAACTCTGTTCAGTTTAAGTAGTTGAACAGCGAACGGCTGAGATTAATCCACTTCATCCAACGGTGGATCTTTGTCCGATTTGATTCAAAATTTCCAGATCTCGATCAGAGGTCAGGATCATCCTCGTGGTAGCTCGGATCTGCCAGATCTGTAGCGGATGGCTCAGATCAAGCTGATATTTGAAATGAATGGTCTAGATCACTCTGATCGTGATCCAACGGCTAGATGATCTCCGATTGGGCTGAAACTCTCAGATCTTTATCTGATCGCTTGATTATCCTTAACCCAGCTCGGATCGGTCAGAAGTTCTCCGATGGTCTAGATCTAACCGTTCTTGCATCGGACGGTCCAAATGAATCGGAGCTTGATTACTTGATCCAGTCTACTTTTGACTCAACTTCGACCCAACATGGCCTAGGTCCATGATCCTGCCAAACCTACAAAAGTAGATCAAAAATTAAGTAACAAAACAACCCAAATATAGCAAGATTTACAATTAGGTCCAAAAAGGATACAAATCCTAAAACCTAGGCCAAATCCACAATTACACAAGTAAAATATGGGTCAAACACAGATTTAAGCATATAATATGATCAACAAAATGACACTTATCACCGCCCAATATGCTTTATGCTCTATTTCCACGAGTAGGTCATGACAAGCTTTTCCATATACTAATCGGTAGGGAGACATTCCAATGGGGGTCTTGTATGTCGTCCGATAGGCCCATAGTGCATTATCAAGTCTCTTGCTCCAATCTTTCCTAGTAGGCCCAACGGTCTTTTCTAAAATTGCTTTGATCTCTCTATTTGAAATTTCTGCCTGTCCATTTGTTTGGGGATGATAGGAAGTAGAAACTTTGTGCACAACTCCATACTTGCCAAGTAGAGCCTTCATGTGTTTGTTGCAAAAATGAGATCCTTGGTCACTTATGATAGCCCTTGGAATTCCAAACCTACAAAAGATATGTGACCTGACAAAACTAACAACAACACAAGAATCATCAGTCCTAGAGGGAATGGCCTCCACCCATTTAGAAACATAATCTACAGCAAGCAAAATATACAAGTATCCACAGGATACAGGAAAAGGTCCCATAAAATCTATTCCCCATACATCAAAAATCTCAAAGAAAAGCATAGTGTTTTGGGGCATCTCATTTCTAGCTCCTATGTTCCCAGTTCTCTGACATCTATCACAATTCTTATAAAATAGATATGCATCATGAAATAGGGTAGACCAATACAATCCACACTCCAACACCTTCCTAGCTGTTCTTTGGGGTCCAAAATGCCCCCCACAGGCTGATGAATGGCAAAATGTAAGGACAGAATAAAACTCATGGTCGGGTATGCACCTTCTAATTATTTGATCATTACAAAACTTCCATAAATAAGGATCATCCCACACATAGAATTTAGCATCACTTTTGAGTTTATCTTTTTTAGCCTTAGAAAATTGTGTAGGGAAAACACGAGCTACTAGAAAGTTAACAAGGTCTGCATACCAAGGCGACTCACCATGTATCGCAAGAAGGTGCTCATCTCTAAAGTCATCATCAATGGTGGTAGGGGGTCCATCTCCCTCGAATTTCTCAAGTGATTTGCAACTAGGTTTTCTTTATCACTACTATCTCTGATTTCCAAGTCAAATTCTTGGAGTAGAAGCATCCATCTGATTAGTCTAGGCTTAGCATCAGGATTTTTCAACAGGTATTTCAGAGCTGCATGATCAGAAAAAATAACAACATGTGAGCACAACAAATAAGATCTAAATCTGTTTAAAGCAAAAACAATAGCAAGAAGCTCTTTTTCAGTGGTGGTGTAGTTGGCTTGTGCAGCATCTAGGGTCTTGGAAGCATAGCAGATGACATGAGGTGCTCCATCCACCCTTTGTGCAAGAACAGCTCCAACTGCAAAATTAGATGCATCACACATTAGTTCAAAAGGTAAATTCCAGTCAGGGGGTCTAATGATAGGAGCTGAGGTGAGAGCCTCCCTTAATTTCTGAAAAGCTGTTTTGCATCTGTCATCAAAACAAAATTCCACATCTTTTTGCAACAATCTAGTCATGGGCCGAACAATCTCGCTGAAGTCTCTAATGAATCTCCTGTAGAATCCTGCGTGACCAAGAAAAGCTCGAACATCCCGTACGCATACGGGGTAAGATAAAGAAGATATGACACTAATTTTTGCAGGATCTACCTCAATACCTCTCCTAGAGACTATGTGACCTAAGACAATACCATGCTCGACCATGAAATGATATTTTTCGAAATTAAGAACAAGATTAGTTTCAATGTATCTTTGCAAAACCCTAGACAAATTATCTAAGCATGAATCAAATGACGTGCCAAAAATAGAAAAATCATCCATGAAAATTTCCATGTAATGCTCTAATAACTCACCAAATATACTTATCATGCATCGCTAGAACGTTCCTGGAGCGTTGCAGAGTCCAAATGGCATCCGTCTGTAGGCAAATATGTCGAAAGGAGAAGTGAAGGTAGTCTTCTCTTGATCCTCTGGGTCTATGTAAATCTAAAAATATCCTGAGTACCCATCCAAGAAGCAGTAATGGGACTTCCCTGCCAACCTCTCAAGCATCTGATCAATAAAAGGCAAAGGGAAGTGATCTTTCCTCGTGACTTGGTTAGCTTCCTGTAGTCAATGCAAACTCTCCATGAATTTTTAACTCTGGTGGGCACTAACTCATTGCTTCCATTTTCCACCACTGTAACTCCAGATTTCTTAGGCACCACATGGATGGGACTAACCCACTGGCTGTCAAAAATAGGGTATATGATACCTGCCTATAATAGTCAAGCCACCTCTTTCTTTACCACATCCAAAATAAGTGGATTCAGTCTTCTTTGTGGCTGCCTAACTGGTTTGACATTTTCTTCCAAAAATATCCTGTGCATGCAAATAGCTGGGCTAATACCTGGTATATCTGCTAAGGTCCACCCAATGGCTTTCTTGTGCTGCCTCAGGACTTGCAATAATTTTTTTTCTTGCTTTAAATCTAGGTGCTGGCCAATAATGACAGGAAAAGTCTGCTCCTCTCCTAGATAAGCATATTTTAAATGATCTGGCAAAGACTTGAGCTCAATCTGGGCCTGCTCAATAGGTATGAGTGATCCTTGGGGCTCAGTGCAATCCCCTACACTATCATACATGCACTCTGAATCTTCTGAAATTTCAATAAAAGTAGGTGATCCTTAGGGCTCTGTGCAATCCCCTACATCTATAAAATCCTCTCTAGCTGAAAGTGAATCTGAAATAACCTCTGAATCATCCTCCTCAATAGCAAATGTTAGCAAATGTCTCCTCAGCCTCCTCTGAACTGACATCTCCTCTGGAAATAACAAGTGGAGCTCCCTCAGCAACTGAATCTGTATCAACCAATCCATCTAGAATATCAATGCTCAGAATAGAGTGATCCTCTCTAGGGTGTTTCGTAGTATCGAAAATACTGAATTGGATTACTGTGTCTCCTATTTCCATGGAAAATGTACCAGTATAAACATCAATTTTTATCCTTGCAGTCTTCAGAAATGGCCTCCCTAGGATGAGTGGAGATCTATGTGTAAGGTAGTCCCCCTCCATGTCCAAAATGTAGAAGTCTGCAGGGAAAATCAGCTCCTTCACTTTTACCAACACATCGTCAATAATACCGGCTGGATGGGTCTGACTCCTGTCTGCCAACTGAATCACCACTCCTATGGGCTACAGAGGACCAATACCAAGCATCTAGAAGATTGATCTGGGCATTACATTAATGGAGGCTCCTAAGTCCAACATGGCATCATGAAACATAGTCCTCCCTATCTCACAAGACACAGTAAAAACCTCTGGATCTTCACACTTCTGAGGGATGGAATGGATAAGTGCTGAAATATTTTTCCCTAAGTTGACCAACTCATTCTCCTTCAGTTTCTTCTTGTGAACACATAAGTCTTTGAAAAATTTAGCATACTTAGGAATATGTTTAATCATGGTCAACAAGGGTACATTAATCTCCACCTTACTGAACAACTTCACAAGCTCATTGTATTCCTTAGCCTTCTCCTCCTCCACTTGCCTTTTAGCTTGAGTTTTGCGCTGTGGGAAGGGCAAAAGAACCCTCAATTCCTCCTCTTGAGCTAAAATTTGTGGAGTTGAATTCTGAACTGAATTTCCAACTGAAGTAGCTGTTGTTGGTTCACTTTTACCACTGATTTCTCCTTCATTTTCCACCAAAATCACAAAATCATTTAAGAAAGGAGTTAGGCTTGGACTAGGGTTGAAGCCAACTGAATTTGAAGTCATTTCATGGCTGTTTGGGGCTGAAAAAATAGGTGTTGTCCTGTTTTTCGAAATTTCAGCCCATGGAGCATTTGAAGTTGAAGCCACCTTCCCACTCCTCAAAGTGATGGCACTTACATTTCCCTTTGGATTGGGAGTAGCTTGAGAAGGTAGTTGGCTTGATCCTTGGGCTTGCATTTGGTTCATCCCACTCGCCAATTGTCCAATTTGTCTCTCGATGTTTTGTAAGGTAGAATCATTCTTTTGTTGGCCTTGTTCTTGCAAGAGTTGTTGTAACATTTCCTCTAGCCTTTGTTGTCGAGCATTCACCCCACTAGAACCTCCATAGTCTCCTTGATTAGAGTAAGTCTTCGGTTGGCCTTGAAATGATGAGGTAGGCTGCTGAAAATTATTACTCTGTTGTGAATTCTGGAATTGGGGCTGTTGGGGCTGATTATAGGGTTGAAATGGCTGCTGAAATTATTGATAATTGGGCTAGAAACTTGGCTGAACTTGCTGAGAATTATAGCCCTGAAAATTCTGATTTTGAAGTGGAAATTGTTGTGGTGAAGGCTGAAATTGAGTGGGTTGGAAACTTTGATTTGAGGGCTGGAAATTTGGTTGTAAGACTGAAATCATTGCTGTGATGGTTGAAATTGTTGCTGTGATGGTTGATATTGTTGCTGAAAATTCAGATTCCCTTGAAAACCTTACTGATTTCCTTGAAAAGGTTGCTGGAATTGCTGAAATGGTGACTGAAATTGCTGAAATTGTGGCTGCCCTTGCTGATTTTGCTAGAAATTCGGTTGAGGTTGTTGATATGGCTATTGTGATGGGTTTTGTTGATAAAACGAGTTGTCATACTTCAAATTTGGATGATCCCTCCAACCCGGATTGTAAGTAGATGAGTAGGGTTATTTTTGGCTTGAAATTGTCCTCTAGTCAACGTCGCTAGTATTTCATCTTGTTGGAGGTTAGGACATAAATCCGAGTTGTGGTCTTGGCTTGAGCAAATACTACACAACCTCATCACTTGGCTTGAAGGTGGAGGTACTGAAAAATTCTGATTTTGGCTCATATTGTTTAAAGTCATTTGCTTCACCAGGGAAGTAAGCTCCATCAATGAATTCTTGATTTCCTTTTGCTCATTAGAGACCATCTGGACCTCATTAACTCCTCTGGTGGACAAAGCTCTACTCCCAAATTACTGTGAGTTCTCTGCCATCTTTGAAATCAACTCCCTAGCTTGGTCTGGTGTTTTGTTCACTAGGGCTCCTCCAGCTGCAGCGTTGTTCATAATCCTATCCATCTGGAGTAGACCCTCGTAGAAGTACTGAATGAGGAGTTACACACTGATCTGGTGTTGTGGGCAACTAGAGCATAGCTTGTTGAATCTCTCCCAGTAATCGTATAGGGTCTCTCCCACTACTTGTTGTATGTCACAGATACTCTTCCTGATGATAGTTGTTCTGGAGGCTGGGAAGTATTTCTCTAGAAATGTTTTCTTCATAGAAATCCAACTAGAAACATGCCCAGTAGGAAAATAGTAGAACCAATCCTTAGCTGCTCCAGTCAGGGAAAATGAAAATGCCCTCAGCTTAATATCCTCTTCTGAAATCCCCTGAGGCTTCATGGTGGAGCAGACTACATGAAATTCGTGAAGATGTCTGTTTGGATCCTCTCAAGATAGTCCTTGAAATTTAGGCAATAAATGGATGAGTCCTGATCTAAGCTCAAAGTCACCAGTAAGCTCTGGATAAGCAATGCTTGAATACTGAAAAGCATCGTCAGGTGCTACAAGTTCTTTCATGGTTTTCTGGTGGTCTACCATAATAGTGCCTGAATGAGTAGAAATGGTCTGAGTAGGAGGAATAACAATAGCCTCTGAACTTTTGCCTTGGTTCCTCCTTGCTCTGAAAGTCCTCTCAATTTCAAGGTCAAGTTCCTCAAGATCACCACCTGCAGACCTGGTCATAAAACAAACACAAATCGTAGCAAATGTATATGGAAAAATGAAACAAGTAAAATAGATCACAAAATATGGTAATAAGCACACATGCTAAAATCAAACAAACTCAACTAGTTTATTCCCCGGCAACGGCGCCAAAAATTTGATAGAGCCCAATATAAGTGTCACGATGAGCCTCAAATTTAGAAATTTATAGATTGAAACCCCTAGCTCACAAAATAAAATGTAGTAAAGGGGGCCTCAAGTCGTGTTTTTCCAAGGACTAGTTTAGGATGTTCGATTCAAGCTCGAATTTGTGTGTCGTCAAATGTTTTGGGGTTTTCGAACAATATGGGGGTTTGTTTTGCAACAAGAATGAAATAGCAGTAACAAACTGAGCTTAGCTAAGTAAGGTACGAAGTAAGAAATTCAAGAATCACACTTAACTTATTCAAAGCTAAGTCAAGGAAACTAGCTTAACACTAATTGAGAACTGAGCTATTCAATTGAATATTATGAAGCTAAAAACTCAAGAACTGATAAAACAACAAAAGAACTTGAAATATTAAGCTAAATTGCAGAAGTTAAAGTTGGAACAAATTTTACTACGGAAACAGGATTTTTAAAGAAGCAATGCTCTGCTTGATCGGTCGACAAACCGATTGGATGCACTCCTGATCGGTTGACAGACCGATCAGATGATGCTTGGATCGGTCGAACAGACCGATCAGTGTCTGAAGTGTTATCGGATACAGAATTAAACTGCGAAGAACAGAATGCAAAAGTTGAAAACTAAACAACAGATTCACTCTCCAATCCAAGAACTATCTTGTTGTCACTCAAGATTCAACTAGAAACCCTCTAGCTCACACATCATCTGAAGCCGATTGCTCGCGGACGAATTGCGCATGTTCACTGGCGAAGCTGAAAATTCCATCGAAACTCCTCTTGCTTGATGAATTTGGTGGCGCTGCTGGTTCAGGAACAATCAGAGTCCTTCAGAAAACCCTTCTGAATACCTCGACAGCTCTGATTGATGAAGTTGAGCAAACAAGAGGCGATCGAGTGGAATGCGACGCTTTGGAGAAACCCTCTCCGCAGGGCCTTTCAATGACGAGTACCAATCACAATCCACTCGGGAGATCGATCTCGGTGCTCTGAGATCTTGAATCAAAGTGTCCTCTATTGTGGCTGCGCGATCCGATGAAGAAAATGCGAAGAACAGGAAGAACAGCTGCGACACGCGACGACACCGAATTCTGAGGGATTTTTGTTTAAATACTTAGCAATGGACGGCTGAGATCATCCTGCCTCAATCCAACGGTCGGATCTTCTTTGATTGCACCCTAAACTCCCAGATCTCAATCCGACGGTCAAATCTACCTCACCTCAGCTGGGATCACTCGGATCTGCCATGGATGGCTCAGATCTCCTTGCCTTTCGAATGGATGACCCACAGTCTTCCAATGCTTGATCGTCTCGATCTGAGTCCGATTTTGGCTCAAACATGACCCAACTTGACCTAGGTCCATGATCCTTCAGCCTACAAAAGTCATATTCAAATTAGATATCAAAACATCACAAAATTGCAAAGATTTGCAATAAAACCCAAAATAGAATTAATTCATGGGACCTAGGGTTATTTCAAGATAAAGCATGTAAAATATGGATCAAACATGGGTTTTAGAGCCTAAAATAATCAACAAAATGATAGTTATCAACAGGTAGTGGTTGGCTTTCTCCCGGAGGACCCGGCTGACCTCTAGTTGCAGGAGGCCGGCCTCACAAGCCCAGCCCGCCTCTGCCTCCGCCTCCTCTACCTGCTGTAAAAGACCCTCGGTGACTCCTCCATAATGCAGTAAACGGCTCGTAGCCAGGCAGTTCGAAGCAACCTAGGGAAGTGACTAAAGATGGTCGACAGAAAGAGGATAAGAAAAATCAGGAAGCAGGAACAAGGTGTTTACCGCCCGTAGAGATTGGTGCAGCAGTCCCAGGTATTGGCCTGAGTTGGCTACCCGCCAAAGAGGATCAAGAGCCCCTATAGTAGGGAGAGCCGAGGGGCCAGGGACGTCCCAGGGGTGGGGAACATCTTCTTCCGAATTGGAAGCGCTTGGTAATACCTCTGTGGTGACTCCCTTTATGCGGATAGACTGGGCATTGTCGCTAGCCTTCTTCGCAGGTAGGAGAACCTTCCGATGGGACCGGGGCGGTCCCGCTGGTACCTCCTTCCTGTGAAGAGGACCGGTTGCATGGACGGCGGTACATGCAACAGGAGAAGACACAGCCACAACGGAGGAGGGGAGTTCAACCCCGGCGATGGGAGCTGAGGAAGCTACCTCTCTAGGGGTAATCGAGCGCAAGCCTTTCTTCAACCGCTTTAGGGGGCGATCCTGTTGGAATCATCGTTCGAGCCGGGTCTTCCTGGACACGGGGATAGTGGTAGGCACACTCGACAAGGAGGAGGCCTCCCTTTCTTGGGGAACTCCTAGGGACGGGACCGGAGGCTCTCCTTGAGGGACCAGGGGCGGGGCCGAAATGTCATCGCTCTGGGATGTGGGGTCCGCTGATAACTTTCCCTCCCTGTCACCATCCTCGAGGGGGATTCCTACGGGAATCGAAGATACTACCCCCGGGATCAAGGCTTGCTCATGGGCCTGATCCCACTTCAGAAATTTATTCTTCTCAATAGAAAGCAGGATGGCACCTGCAAGGTAAAAAATAAGAGGGCGTCAGTAAACATCAATGCGGTGGTATGCGAGGAGCGAAGCTACTTACGCAGATTGGGGTTGAGGGGGGTCATCTTCGGACTAATCTCTGCCCGGTAAAGGAGCTCCTTGCATTGCACCAATTGCAGCCCATGAAATTCCATCCCGGCCAGGATACCCTTAGCCCGTTGATAGCCTGCATCCTGCTGGAAGTCGCCTAGGTCAGGGACAGGAGGCAAGCTCTCTAGCCAATGAATATCGCTGAAAGGACGCTCGGGAAGACGGACGTAGACAAATCTCTCCTTCCACCCTTTGTGAGAGGAAGGAAGGCCTCCCAAAAATCTATGACCACCCCGAGCGGTGAAGCCAAAGGCCCCGTGAGCGCCCACAGGAGCAAAGAAGAAATGGAAGAATCGGGGAGTTAGAGGAATGCCGAAAAGTTTGAAGAGGACCAGAGCCCCGCTCATCTGGGCAAAGGCATTGAGAGCCAGTTGGTGGAGGGGGATGTGAAAATAATGGGCGACATTCATGAAGTAAGAGGGGATAGGGAAGCGCATCCCTAGTTCCAGTTGCCCTAAGAAGAAGGTGTAAAAACCCTCATCGGAAGCCACAGGTCGTTGATCGGCGGTTGGGACCCTCACCTCCCAATCTGTTGGAATGTCATATTTTTGACAGGCTACCTGAAGAGAGTCCGACCTCACCTTGGAGGAGATGGTTTCATACCATTCAGAATGAAATCCCAATTCTTCCAAAAAGCATTCATCTGAGCCCGAAGACCTCTTTGTCTTTCCCATCGGGGCCCAGAAAGTAGAAGAAAGAATGCGGAGAACAAAGAGGAAGTTACCCTCACCAGGCGAACGCTGGTAAGAAGAGCGAATAAGGAAGAAAAGCTCGGGACAACAGCTAGGGTAAGGCTGCCGCAGCGTATCGTTAAGCCCACTTTTATAGGGAAACGACACCTCCCCCGAGGCAATTGAAGGCCAGTATGGTAAAGATACATTCGGACAGCCCCAAGGATCTGCTAGGGATCAATTGTCGACACTTCGTATGCCTCGCATTGCACCGTAAAGCTAGGTAAAAAGACACAGGGACCCGGGGCACGCGCCAGGTCACCCTGATATCTCAGATACCGCAAAAATCGTCGGAGCTCGAGGACGTATTGAAAAGAGCAGCCCGAGTCAGGAGACTTCGAGAATACGTCAAAAAAAAGGGGGGACACGGCAGAGTTATGACCAGAACAGGCGCGAGGACACAAACCTAGGTCCGCCCAACTTCTTCATCCTGGCACCAGCCTGATCAGTCAGCCATACTTCCTTCGATCAGACTTGAAGGGGGACTTTTGATGGGGCTGGGTAGCCCAGGATGGACATGGGAATGATGAAGTTAAGGGCACGACTTGATCCCCTCACTCAGGTCTCGGGACCCCCTCAAGGATACACTCGGGAGGCCTACCTCGGAAGACATAACCTCCCACGATTCCCGAGCTCACCTCGAGGGTCGGGGCCCTCACAATAGCCGACTGTGGATACTGGCTAGAAGAGTCCACGTACCCTCCCCCTGTACTGTTGGCCCCATAAAGGAAAGAATGGCAAGGGCGCTGACAGTTTTCAGGTATATCCCCTCATCATCGAAAGCGGGGACCGTGGCTCAAATATCGGAGTCATGGCACCGATAAAAGGAGCACGATCGAGCGACCTACAGCAAGATAAAAGGTAGTTCAACTCCTCCGGTAAGGGGGTTACGATCTCTCATCTCTGCATATCTCCTTTCTTTAGCACCTTCATTCGGCTACCCTACTAACTTGAGCGTCGGAGTGAACTCCGCCGGACCCCAGCCGGCGTGTCCCCTAACGCTTGTGTTACTCTCGCAGGATTCTCTTGTTCCTGGTCGACATAGCAACTTTCGCAGGGGCTGATCCTCAGTGACCGGCCATCGCCGATGACTTTTTCCGAAACAGGAATTATTAATCCGGATAATGACTGACGTATAAAGAAAAATAAATACTTGATTTCGTGATGATTTAACCTCAGAATTTCTGATAATAATATTTTATATGCTAACTAGCCGTTTATTATGTAATTTAAATATGTGTGTGAGAGAGAGGGGGGAGGAGAGAGAGAGTGTGTGATTTTTTAAAAAAAAATATACTTAACTAATATAAATGTAGATAGGTGGGAGGTAAAGTGGGACCTATAATTATAAAAGACCATGTCCATATATGCATCATGATCATGCTCAGGCATGACGTACATTGCAAAGGGGTAGATGGCATGGGTTACGCCTAGGTATAACCTAAGACTTAAAGTATAACTTATGAAATTAGGAGCAAGTGGGATGGAAGGCTCCATGGATAATCGTCAAGAGTTTGGGAGCTCCCGTATCTTAGGAATTTTTGAATTTGAAGCATTTAAACGGAGAACTTCAGAATTCGAGCTCAGACTAGAGAACTCAAGTAGCTCGTCTTAACAAGTCAGTCTATGGAATATTCTGATGTACCGACTCAATTGAAGAGGTTGACCCCTTGGGTTTGGATCTTAGAATAAATTTCAGTTCATAGTTTTTCTTTTCTTTTTCCATTCCTATGCTTCTTTAAAATTTGCATGTATAAATTGCTTGCTAATTGATTTCCATATTTACTCTCATTTTTCCTGCTTTTCAACAGAATTTAGGATTCTGGTGAAACATAAAGCGCCTTTTGTTGAAAATGAATACCTAGAGGTGGAAACCTCAGAAGCCTCGCTATCAATGGAAGCTTCTAATTATTCATCCCATGGAAATCTTTGGCAACCATAAAATTGTACACGAGTAGAATATGAGACAATTCTCCGGTCTATTTGTGAGATTTTGGGTCCTTTTTGATGTGCGATGAGTGGACTACATGACACTGGTTCAACAAGTTGGATTCACTTTGACAGACTTTTCTACGCATACGCTTGCCAACTGCCAAGGATCCAAGCTTCCAAAGTGATGGTAACTTGGTTTATTAT
The DNA here is from genome assembly GCA_024364735.1 of Boesenbergia rotunda. NCBI lineage: Eukaryota > Viridiplantae > Streptophyta > Magnoliopsida > Zingiberales > Zingiberaceae > Boesenbergia > Boesenbergia rotunda. The sequence goes on from JAGFNQ010002418.1 coordinate 488,355, forward strand.
TATAACTACAATGCAATAAAATATACAGTAAGTTCGTGAAAATATATGCCTGGTAACAACTAACAACCAATTAGATTACGTTCGAGCCCATATTTGTTTGGCGTTGGATCCTCCCAAAATCCTACCACGTAGGGACAGCGACCGACCGACAATTTCCAAAAATAATTACAGTTAAATAGTAAGAAGCTTGCTGGATCCGGAAGAAGAGGATCTGGCAGTCGCGTCTAACACGCGAAGTGGATTTTGCCGACTTTCCTCTCTCGCCGATTGCAATGTTTGTGCAACTTGTTTCGATTCTAGAACAAGCAGACTGCTCAGGTTTTTCATAAAATACTGAGTAGATATGATAATATATATGTGAATTTTAAAATATTTAATTATTCTATTTAGTAGTAATTGAACTGAACTTTATTCTATTTATTAATTAAAAAATAAGTATTGTATTTTTGGAATCTAAATTTTCAGTTATGATATACAAAGTGGCTCGAGAATAGAATTATAGAAAGTGTTGAATTAATATCATACAATTGCATATTCTAAAAAATATTTAAAAATATATTAATATAAATAAAATGATTTATTTTAATATTTACGATGCTTTAATAGACATTATACAAGAGTAGATTAATGTATAGAATCGCTTGTTAAATATCTTAATTTGTCTCTAAAATTAGAATTTTTTAAATATTTATAAAAATCTATTTTATTCCATCATATTGAATTATGATCCTGTAGATAAGAAATTTAGTTATTATTGTGAAGAAAAACAAGTCTTGTGGATACAATACTAATACAGTCATGGTTTTCATGCGTTTAGAAGCAGGGACGGATTCTGTGAGGGCTGTCCTGGGCTCTGGGTCAGACAAAAGAATTTTTTATTATATATTGTAAAAAGAATTATTACTAAATTTATTACACATTATTTTTACTTTGTCCATTTTTCTTACCTAGACTCTGAGTCAATCCTCGTTGATAAAGAAATCATTCTAGGTGATAATAATGATTCGTTCGTCTTTAATGTCCTCGATTGTCATTCCGTCTCGGTGCCAATACAGCAGAAGTAAATAATGAAAATGATTAATCTGGATATTATAACTAGTATGTGAGAATAATAAACATTTTGACTTTATTAAATTTTGAGCCCGATCTTAAGAATAAAGAAATCATTCTAGAAACTTATACATGATGTGCCATATTTTATAGTCTTTATCCATTTCTCTTTGATTTTGTGTTTTTTCTAATTAAATTAGGGGTTGTAGATGAAAAGAAAGCAAGCCATGAGATCCCACTACTTTTCCTTCTTCTTCCCTCCTCTTGATTAATTCTCTATAAATCTCTATCAAGAAATCTTTTTTTTTTTTGGTGTGTAATGAAATGATAACAATCTAAATAAACCGTAGAATAATTAACAAATTATTCTGATGTACAAGCGAGGTCCTTATAACCCATAGATATTGATGTGTCTTGCATTCCTCGCTAGAGCGTATATATTCGGACAGATTTAAGTGTTCTCATCATAGACATCACCAGGTAAGAAGTGTCAGGACTCGTATAAGACAGAGGAGATGAATCTTCAATCGTTTCTCGTAGTTGCTTTATGTTTTGAATGTACAGTGAAATTTCAATTCAAATTTGAATGCCCATGCACTATATTTGGATTATATTTGGTATACATCTTTCAAATCACTAATCCAAAGGTTCATTTCTCACTCACAACTTTCACTAAAAATTTTTTCCTCATAAATCTTCTGCAGGCAGAGAAATCTCTTACAAACGTAAGCACAAAAATACAAGAAAAAACGAGAATGCAAAGATAAATACAATAGAAAAGAACTTTACAATTAAATCCTTAATTTACTTGATCTCTTGTTGTTTGGAAATATATCTTGATGGTCCAGAAATATAGAAACACTTTGATTTAAAACCACCAAGAACTAGCAGCTTCAAATCTCCACGAGATCCCCTTTTCTACGGTTGCTTTTGGGCTAATTTATGTTTCTCAATTGATTGATCTTACTCCCAATCGATTGTCATACCAGATTCCACCGTTCAAACCTGCAAAACGTTTTTTTTATGCCCGACTAATTAATTGGTAAGTCATACCAATCGATTGTCATCTTCCAATCGATTAAGTCAATCGATTCTGAATCCTTATATTCTCTCAAAAGCACTATCAATCAATTAGCTCAATCTATTTACAAGGTTGACTCGATTAAGTCAACCGATTTGGAAGATTTTTGTTTCCTTATGAAACTTCTATCAATCGATTATCTTAAGCTCAATCGATTCCGGATCCTACTGTGCTCCTGAAAATTGCTATCAATCGATTGAACCAATCGATTACTTTGGGCCAATCGATTACACCAATTGATTACCCAACCTTAAACTCTGAATTTAAGTTTCGGATTCCTTTTCCCAACATCAATATCATTCATAACCTATTGGGATTTTCCGTTGCTTAACATTCGGTCAACCTTGATCTATCAGGATTTCTTCTTGTCGACCTTCCCGTTGGACTTCCGATCACCAAATATTCAGTCAATCTTTGAAGCATTTAGACTTTTTTCTTTCCAACCTTTCCGTCCGTTGGACTTTCTCACCAAGTGACCGGCCACACTTCGACTCACATGAATTTTTCTCTTGCCAACTTCGTGTTGGTCTTTCTCTCCAAGTGTTCAAATAACCTTTGACCGACTTAGACATTTCCCCTGATAACTTCTCATTCGACTTCCGATCACTAAGTATTCGATCCTCTTTGACCAACTTGGACCTTTTCCTTCCAACTTCCCGTTGGATTTTCAATCATCAAGTGTCCTGTCCTCCTTGAACTTTTCCCTTTTCAACTTCCTGACGATGATCGAAGGTCGGCAAGAGGAGGGTGAATTTCCCCTAAAAATAAAGACTCAAATCTTTTGTTTGTCTTTAAATAAAGATGTTTGTTAGTTAATGCAAGTAATAAATAGCATTAAAAATATAACAAACATAAAGGAAAGAGACAACTAGAATTTTACTTAGTTTGCAACCACGGAGGTTACTAATCCAAGGAGCAATGTGGCTCGATTCTCCTGAATAAAACTCCTTCGGGCGGAGAAGCCTCTTACACGTGGAAAGCTCAGAAAAAGAAAGAAAGATTACACAGAACTCGTTTGCTAACGCTTGAATTGAATGAATGAATGAAACTGAGCTCTAGGGGTCTATTTATAGTCTCAATCAGAGTTATCCATTTGCTAATGTGGCACTTATAGGGCGCCCGAGTACTCTTGGGCGCCTAACACGTAGCCTGATGGTTATCCAAAGAGCAACGTTCACAAACGGCTAAGAATAGACTCTCAGGCGCCTGTTGGCACAGGGGCGCCCGAGTGCTCGAGCGCCCGAGAGGCTAGGCGCTCGTATGCTTACGAGCGCCCGAGAGAGGGTTTGGTCAGTAGCCGCTAACCACTCTCCAACGTGACTTCTTTTGTCTTCTTGGGTGATTTCTGGCTAACCGAAATTAGGCTCACCCGAACCCGACTCTGGTCTTTCGCCTCTCGAGCATCCTTCCTCCCGGCATCTCGTCCCTCGGACGTCGTGCGGGTTCTTCTCGCTCCACCAGCGTACTCTTCCGTAAAGCTCCGTGTCCCTCGGATGCACCGAGCCCGTCGGCTCCCTTTCTGTGTCATCCTTCTCGACCGCTGCGTCTTCCGCTCGACTTCCTGCGCTCCTAAGTTCCTGAACACTTAGACATAGGGATTTAAAAATAACAGGACCTAACTTAAATCGGTCGATCACATCAAAACCAACGTAGGATACTTACAATCTCTCCCTTTTTGATGTGCATCAACCCGAGTTATGTTAGGGTAAACAAATATATAAAAAAACATGAATAAATATATAACAGTGTAACCACTAAAAAAATTAAAATTAGAGTCTACCCCTTAACTTAATATAATTTTTCACCCTTTGATCACATCAAAAATATAAAATGTTAAGAGAAAATATTTTTAACATAGTAAATAGTTTCTAAATTTTATAAGTTAGAATTTTCAAAGAATTATCTTTAGAAAAATTGACAAAGTTTAAATAATTTTCTTACATTTTTGAAATTAATTTTGAATTTTATGTTTACAATTTAGAAAAATAATTTTAAATTTTATTTCAAAAAAAAATTCTCAAGGTTTTTGAAGGCAATCAACAGAACAAGAAAATTTAAATTCGATAAAATTAATTTTAAAGTATTTTTAACATTTAAAACCATAATTTCAAACTAAAAATTCATAATAAATTCGATTATTTAAAAAAATCAAAAGTATTTTTGTTGATAGAATACTACAAACTTTTATCAACAAAAATCTTAAACTAATTTTTCTATAAACAGTTATCAAAAAAAATATCAAGATAAAGTATTAATTACTAAATTAATTTAATCAAAAGAAAATCAACATTTTAAGATACATTTAGGGACACAATATAAATTTTTACTAACCGAATTTATCAGAAACATAGATGGAATATATGATTTGGGAACTTTTACAATTTGACCCTTGTGAAATCTAAAATACCAGTTAAGTTTTTCATAATATTTAATTTTTAAATTTTATGAACATCTAATGGTTATTTTTCAAATTTCATTTTGAATTTTCAAATTTTTATTTTCAAATCTTATTTTATCATACATTTCTAGTGGGCAAGAAGATGATAATTATTTTTTCTATTCTATATTTTTATTTTTTATTTTACAAATAGATTTCAACATGGCTTTTATTCTTGAGTAAAATTAATCAGGAGGTAAAAAACATACCTTATTTACCATATCACTTTTAAAGTTCGAAGCTCCCCCTTCGTTGTTGTTGTCCTCTGACGTGGCTCCCTCTTTAATGATGCTTTCATCATCTTGGTATGAAGCCATCAGAGCACGTCCAGCGTGTTCCTTGAGATCTGAGTCTTCCGACGAAGACTCGTCCCATCTCACCTTTAGGTTGTGTGCTTTTGTCTTTGGTGTCCCTTTTCCTTTGTTCTTTCCTTTAGGGCAGTTTTCCTTCACGTGTCATTCTTCGTTGCAGTTGTTATAGTAGATTTTCCTTTGCTTCTTACCCTGTACCTTATTAAATTTTTTAGTTTTAAAATATTTACATAACTTTCTTACCATATATGTTGTGTTTTCATCATTTTCTGAAGAATCCTCTTTATGTTGGATCATTCTCGTGCCTAGGGTGATGTTGTCCATTTTTCTTTTTCCTACACATCTGGATTCGTGAAGTTCTAAAGTGGAAAAAAGTTCCTCTAAGGCACTTACCTCAAGCTCCTTAGAGATGTAGTAGGCATCGATTATCAAAATCCAATTCGGGGTCCTCGGGAAGACGTTCAATGCGTACTGTTGCGCATCTCGATTGCTTATCGATTCTCCGAGATTGTCGAGTTTCGTCATCAGCTCGTTAAGCTTAGCGTGAAGTTGTGATACTAACTCCCCTTCTTCCAGTCGAAGGTTGCTGAGTTAATTCCGAAGCAGATTTCTTTTTGCTAATTTAGCTTCGGAGGTACCTTTTTGGAGTTCAAGGAACTTTTCCCAAAGTTCCTTTGTCGATCCGTAGTTCCTGATTCGGTTGACTTCTTGTACAGGGAGTACGGTTAGTAGAAGGTATTCTGCTTTTCCGTTCGCCACAAAGTCAACATGTTCTTTCTTAGTCCACTGGCTTTCGTCTTTGGGTTTGTTCTCGGCGTCCTTGGGAGCTACAAAACCATTTTTCATTATTAAAATTAAATCGAAATCAGTTTTAAAGAAAACTTGCATCTTGCGCTTCCAACTCACGAACTCCCCCTCGAATTTTGGTGGATAGATAACTGGTCTGACCATTTTGTAGTTGCTTCAGAAGGCAGTTAGTTCTTCTGGAGCGTCCTTGCTCTGATACCAATTGACGGTGATCGGCAAGAGGGGGTGAATTGCCCCTAAAAATAAAGACTCAAATCTTTTGTTTATCTTTAAACAAAGATGTTTGTTAGTTAATGCAAGTAATAAATAGCATTAAAAATATAGCAAATATAAAGGAAAGAGGCAGTCAGAATTTTACTTGGTTTGCAACCGGAGAGGTTGCTAATCCAAGGCAGAATGTGGCTCGATTCTCCAGAATAAAACTCCTTCGGGTAGAGAAGCCTCTTACACGTGGAAAGCTAAAAAAACAAAGAAATATTACACAGAACTCATTTGCTAATGCTTGGATTGAATGAATGAGTAAAACCGAGCTCTAGGGGTGTATTTATAGCCCCGGTCAGAGTTATCCGTATGCTGACGTGGCACTTATAGGGCACCCGAGTGCTCTTGGGCGCCTGACACATGGCCTGATGGTTATCTAAAGAGCAACATTCGCAAATGGCTAAGAATAGCCTCTAGGCCGCCTGTTGGCATAGGGGCGCCTGAGTGCTCGGACGCCTAAGAGAGGGATTGGTCAGCAATCGCTAACCACTCTCCAACGTGACTTCCTTTGTCTTCTTGGGTGATTTTTGGCTAATCGAAGTTCGGATCATCCGAACCCGACTCCGACCTTTCGCCCCTCGATCGTCCTTCCTCCTGCGTCCCTCGGACTCCATGCGCATCCTTCTCACTCCACCGGCGTACTCTTCTACAGAGCTCCGCGTCCCTCTGATGCATCGAGCCCGTCGGCTCCCTTTTCATGTCATCCTTCTCGACCGCTACATCTTCTGCTCGACTTCATGCAATCCTAAGTTCCTGTACACTTAGACACAAGGATTAGAAACACCAGGACCTAACTTAAATTGGTCGACCACATCAAAACCAACCTGGGGTACTTACACTTCCCATTGGACTTCCTCACCAATAGGGATGACAATTTCCTCCGAATCCGATAGAGGATCCATGATCCGACCCGAATGGATGAGGGTATAGAGGGACTATAAATATCTGATTCTAACCCGAATACTCGATTAAATAATATGTATATATATATATATTAAAGAAAATTTTCTTTTCTCAAACCCATCAATTATTTTTGTTGATGATAAAAGTATGTTATATAGATGTTTAATCTATTTTTTTAATATGATGTTAACTCTAATATATTTTTTTATTAAATGATAATAGTTATAGAAAGAAGCAAATTTATTAGTATAGAAATTATCTTATCCTTTAATGGATATGGGCATGGAGGATATGGAATATGACCCGAACCCAACCTATTGTCATCCCTACTCACCAATTCCCCGTGACTTACTTGGGCTTTTCCCTTATCAACTTTCCATTGGACTTTCTGTTGGTGCAATCATCCTCAAGTCAAAGTTAACCAGTTTGACTAAGCTCAGGTTGACCCAAGCTAGAGTTTCGATATTTAACAATATGTGAGAGAGAAGTCGAGTAGGTCAAGGGTGGACCAGATGCTTGACTTGGAAAGTCCTAATTGGAGATTAGACGACCGAAAGTCCTAAATGGAGGTTAGGCAAGGGAAAGTCCTAACTGGAGGTTAAGCAACAGAATATCCTAATTGGAGGTTAGACAATAGAAAGTCCTAACTGAAGGATAGGCAAGGAAAAATCCAACTAGAAGTTGACAAGGGAACAGTCAAAGTGAGTCAAAGGTTGACTGAACACTTGGTAAAGTCCAACGGGAAATAGGTAAAGGAAGTCTAAATGGTTTAAAGGTTGATCAGACACTTGGTGATTGAAAGTCTAATGAAAAGTTGGCAAGAGGAAAATCAAAGTGGGTCAAGCTTAACTTGACATTTGGTGATCGAAAGTTCAACAAGGAGTTAGCTGTTAGGATCTTACCGTTAAGCTAGAGGGGGAGGGGGGGTGAATAGCTTTCTTTCGATTTTCTTCCTACAAGTTGTTAGTGCGCAAGAGGAAATACAATGAAAATGAAAATAAAACTAACAACTAAAGGAATACATCGATTTACATGGTTTGGAGATGAAGCTCCTACTCCACGGCAATCCGTAAGGTAGACGATCCCTATCCTTCGGTAGATGATTCCCCGGAGCACTTCCGGCTAGCTCTTGTCGCTCCTTGTGGGTGAAGAAACCTCACCACAACTTCTGGACAATCCCTGAGCACTATAGGCTACTAACAAGCTCTACCCAAGCAAGTTTCACCAAGAAGAAACAGCCCTAAACGAACTCCCTTAAATAGAGCTCGAGGCCGAATATGACCGTTACCAGTCGTCTGGTCCATTTTGAATTCGAATATCACCGCCTGACCTTTCGAATTCTGGCCACATCAGTCGACTGATCTTGGACCAGTCGACTGATTTTACTGTGAACCCTATCAGTCGACTGGTTCCTTACCAATCGACTGGTCCACTGCCTAAGCCTAGGGTTACCCTTCCCGAGTACATTTCTCTCAGCACTCGATTCCTCATGACTTAGCCCACCCCGAGTACAATTCCCTCAGCACTCGGAACCTCACGACCTGGTTGACTCCTCATCCAGCAGCGTTGATATGTTGCCTTCGAGCCCTCTTCGTCTTCGGTTCCCGTCCCTCAGATGCGCACACAAGCTCTCGGCTTGCCTCCATGTCATCCTTCACGCATGCCTCGAAGTCTGTGTCCCTCGGTTCATCGTTCCTGCTCTTGCAGCCTTGATCTGTTGCCTTCAAGCCCTCTTCGACTTTGGCCCTCGTCCCTCAGATGCGCACACAAGCCCTCGGCTTGCCTCTATGTCATCCTTCACGTACGCCTCGAAGTCCGCTTCCCTCGGCTCATCGTCCCTACTTTGTCCATGGTCCCTCGGATGCGCACACAAGCCCACGGCTTGCCTCCATGCCACCCTTCACCTTACCTGAAGACTCCAACCAAGTCTATGTGTATCCTATAAACCTGCATACTCACATACACATATTAGATCACAATAAAACCCTAACTTAATCATATTAATACACACATCAAAACTCATGATCCTCTAGATCATACTTGGGTTGATTGCCCCAACATTAGCAAGAGGGAAGTCCAAGTGGATTATGGAGGCTCAGACACTCGGCATGAGATGGAAAGTCTAAGTGGGTCATAGAGGACTAAACACTTGTCATAACATGGAAAGTCTAAGTGAGTCATGAGTGACTAAACACTTAGCGATGACGTGTGAAGTCCCTGTTAGTGTAGTTTGCACTAATGTTCAAACTCAAGTTTTGATATATGATAAAAGGGTTAAAGTTAGGTGTGTTATTTTCTAACATTGTTACCAAGTGTACAGGATTGAAAGGCTTAGGACCTGACACTAGGCTGAAGTCTAGGGTAGTTGAGTCCTAGCAAAAAGTCCAATTGGGTCCACGGGGTCTGACAACTAGCTGAAGCCCAAGTTAATGGAGACTTGGCATGAAGTTCAGCTGGGTCTGTGGGACGTGACAGTTGGCTAAAAAACCTAGTGGGTTATGGAGCTAAGTAAATCTGCACAAAGTAAGTAAGGTAAGTCACTGGAAGAGTGAAATCTGGTGAGGATGAGTCTCCGTTGGGACTTTAGGTGTCGTCTAACTTAGAATCATTTTGGAGCTCTAAGCTGACACCTTGACTAGATCTTGGTCTTGAGAAGACAGAGTCTATTTAATATTAAACTTGTTTAGTCCATTTTTGTACTTGTGCTAACCTTGTCTTGCAGGGAATATAAAAGGAGTCTTTGGTTGAAGGCTTGAAGACAACTTTAAACACTTTGTTCTTAAGCTCTCATGATCATTTTGCTTCCTCGTCTTTCTACTGCGACCCTGCTATGACTCGATTATGACTGGTCGCTGTCCGAAGACCGCTGCCAACACACGCACCTGTACTGAGATTCTCGTAAGTGTTGGGCAACGAAAACATTCATTTTGTACTTACATTTCATACACATATTCAAGGATAGTGTAGGGCGTTACACTATACATTTTCTTGTACTCGATTACTCTGTTGAGGGAATCTATGGTCTATGGGACCATGTATTTTGATGTTTGGGCAAAGGATTTATGTTAGATTCACCATTGTATTTGATATGTGTATTTGAGTGTGTTGGTTTACAGGATACACATAGACTTAGCTTGACGGCTTCGGGTCTGGTGAAGGATGGAGAGGCATCCGAGGGACCGTGGACAAGACAGCAATGATGAGCTGAGGGAAGCACACTTCGAGGCATACACAAAGGATGACATGTGGAGATGAGCCGTGGGCTTGTATGCATCCGAGAGACGAGAGCCAAAGCGAAGAAAGCTTGAAGGCAGGAGTCAAAGCTACAAAGGAAGAGTCAAGTGAATCGTAAGTGTCCGAGTGTGAGTCAACTATACTTGGAAAGGAAAACCCTAGGTTTAGGATTTTACCAGTCGACTGGTGTGGGATCAGTTGACTGGTAGAGGTCACAGAAAAATCAGTCGACTGGTGTTGGATAGGAATTCAAACATTGGGTTGTAACGTTCGCATTCTGCTGGATCAGTCAACTGGTGTTAGAACCAGTCAACTGGTAACAACAAGTTTAGCCATGAGATCTATTTAAGGGAGCTCGGTTTAGCTAGCTAGGGTTGACAAAATTAGTCTTGGATAAAGGCCAATTAGTAGTCTAACTGGTCAAGAGCTTGTGCAAGTTTGTGGCGAGGTTTCTCCACTCACAAGGAGCTACGCGAGCTAGCCGGAGGCTTTACGGGGAGTCATCCATCAACAGATCGGGATCACCCACCTTACAGACAGTCATGGAGTAGGAGCTTTATCTCCGAGTCACATAAATCGGTTTGCCTCTTCTTTGTGTTAGTTTTAGTTTAATTATATTCCGCTTGCACACTAACATGTGTAGGACGAAGAGAACCGACGAGTAGAGGGTGGTGATCTATTCAACCCTCCCCCCTCTAGCCGGGCCATTCGATCTTCATCAAGTTATATCAGAGCAGGTTGCTCTCCATCAGACAAACCGCCGAGGAAGCAAAGAAGATGGCTGATTTTGCGGTTCCACCAAAATTTGAAGGAGATTTTTCTTAGTGAACGAAAAGAATGGAGATCTTCTTCGAGATGGAGTGGGACATAAATATGGTCATCAAGGATCCATTTGAAGTCCAAGAGACAAGAATGGGAAGAAACTCTGACCACGTTATTGGACGAAAGAGCAACAGTCATGATCAAAGGCTAACTATAAGGTAATATCAATTTTGATCGATATTTTCCCTCCTAACGTGATGAGTGGTGTAGGGGAATACAAGAACGCCCATGATTTGTGGAGCAAAGTGAAGATGGTTCTATGTGTGAGATCAATTTGAATCGATAGAGGGGGGTGAATATCGATCGACAAATTTTTCGAAAAACTTAAAGAGTAATTTGCGCAGCGGAAAAGAAAATCAACGCTAGCACGTTTGTTTTTACATGGTTCGGAGTCGCGGTCGGCTCCTACTCCAAGGCCCATGGTCCTTGTCCATTTACGACAGACAATTCTATATTTCATAAAATAATTACAAGTTGAAGTTCGAATACAGAATTAAAAATTACAGTACTTAAATTAAAATTATACCGACGACCGGAAGATTGGAGTGTCGTAGCCGCGGGTCGTCGTTGGCGCTTGAGTATTGAACATGGAGCGTTTGGAGCAGAGCGCTTGAAAGAATGCTTATGAAATTGTTGTTCTGAAGCCAAGGGGTGAACCCCTATTTATACTCGTAGCTGGGGCGCCTGTGTTGAAGGGGGCGCCTGACACGTGGCCCTCACTACGCAAAACTCAATCTGCAGACTTGGCCAGCACTTATCCCCTCAACCAGGGCGCCTGAGCTGACTAGGGTGCCTATGTTAACACAGGCGTCTCATATGCAGTCTTGAGGGTTGCTTCAACGTGGCTTGGAATTGCCCTTTGTCTGGGGCGCCTGTCTCAACACAGCGCCTAGTCAAACAGGGCGCCTCACACCATTGAGGCGCCTGGGAGCATAAACCTTCATCCCTTCGTTCCTACAACCAGGGTTAGTTCCAAAACACAAATAATATATAAATGATATAGATTTAAGCATGATTTACAGCCTGAGCTATCTTGGTTCTGACTTTAGGCTTCCCAAATGGAACCTTAGGTCGAACCGACGCTTTATGTTCCCTCCTACGGGGAACGCGTCCTCACCTACTCCTCTCAGGAGAGTTTGCCTTTTTGCCAACCGGTTCCTCCAGTTGGACTTTTGCCCAATCCCCCGGATCAGGTCTTCGTGCTCAGTCTGCGACCAGGACTTATTGCGCAGCTTCACTCACCAGGTCTTCGGTGCCCAGTCCACGACCAGGACTTATTGCCTAACCTTATGTCAGGACTTAGGTGCCCAGCCCGCGGCCAGAACTTAGTGCCCAAGTCTTAGAATCAGGACTTCGTGCCTAGTGTACCTAGGACTTTTCCTGCACACTCGAGTAGCATTGTTAGATCACAATAAAACCTTAACTTCTGAACCCTTTGCCATTATCAAAACACAGGTTTGACTTTGGTGCTTCCGGCACCAACAATCTCCCCCTTTTTGATTTATGGCAACATGGTTCAAAAAGTTAAGTTAACAAGCATTTAAAGCGCATGTCTAAAAAAACAATCAAATTTTATAAAATTATTAAGCTCCCCCTAAAATATAACTTCTCCCCCTGAAATTTTCAATGATATGCAGTTTTTCAAAAAATGTCAAAGTGTTAACTTTTGATTGAGTGTTTTTCAAAACAAAGTACTTGCAAAAGAAAAATTTTGTACTTAGACAATTTTTAGAAAGGATTTGCAAGCCCAAGTTTACCTGGAAAAATTTTTACCAAAAAACTTTGCAACTTAAAACAAATTTTTGTGCAAACTTTTTACTTAGAAAAATTTCTGCTAAGCCAATTTTTGCATAAAATTTTTACTTAGAAAAAATTTTCACCAAAGAACACAAAATCCACTTAAAACAAATTTTTGTGCAATCTTTTTACTTAGAAAAATTTCCGTTAAGCCAATTTTTTCACAAAATTTTACTTAAAAGATTTCACAAAAACCTTTAAAAAATTTACTTGGAAAAAAAATTTCACTTAGCCAACTTTTGCAACAAAATTTTTCCTTTACAAGTTTCAACTTTTGCACAACAGATTTTTCATACTTGAAAAAAAAAATTTCTTAAAGACCATTTTGTATTCTTTAGAAAAATTTGCTTTAAGAACAGTTTGTGCATTCATAAAACACTTGTGCAAAAAAAAATTTTACTTGGAAAAAACTTTTTGAGAAATTTTTCTTTGTTAACTAAGAAAAACTTTTATTTAGAAAAATTTGCCCAAAAAAATGCACTTAGAAATTTTGAAAAAAAAATGATTTTGAAAAAATGCACTTAAAGGTTCAACTTTACTTTTTGAAAGAAGAAAATTTTAAAAATTTTAAAAATTTCTCTCTTTTCTTCTCTCTCTCCCCCTTTGCCATATATCAAAAAAAAAAACTAATTGCAAATTACTTTTGAATCAGAGTTAGTAACAAAAAGGACCAAACCAATTTAACCGATCTTGTTCGGGTCCTGTCTAACCCAATTAGCTATTTACTAACTGTTATATAACAGCAGCTTTCACTAGGGTTAGTCAAGTTAAGTGATCTGATCAAGTTAGATTTTCTAAGCTTGTCACTTAACTTGATTGTTATTCAATTTGTATTTATCGCCCCAATTATTGCAGATGCACTGACTTAAAGCATCTTAAATCAAGGCATAGACCTAAGCATCTCAACACAGTCTAGGTTATTAATCAAAAAGTACCCTAAGATGCTTGTGAGATGCTGAATGCAAGATCTATAGGTGCATGCAGTTCTAGAGTTAAAGCCTAAGCTAAGTCCATTTGCGAAAAAAACCCTAGTTTTGAAGGGGTAAGTTTTTGAAAAGAATTCTAAGTCGGAAAACAGTTTCAAATTTCAAGACTTAGAAAAAGAAATGATTTTTCACAAACAATATCGATAACTAATTTTCGAAAAAATTCATAAAAACTTTTTAAAAATAGTCAGAATTGTCCTATTCTACTAAGCACAACCCTAATTGCCTTCTTATTGAGCTAAACTCAGATTCAGGTAAGGGATTGGTAAAAATGTCAGCTAAATTAAATTTTGAGTTCACATGCATAAGTACTATTTCACCCCTGGCTACATGATCCCTTATAAAATGATGTTTGACTTCAATATGTTTTGTTCGGGAGTGTTCAATTGGATTCTTAGTCAAATTTATTGAACTAATGTTGTAAATGGAGACTTGGGTTTGGGTGTAGTCTAGCTGGAAATCCTCAAGAGTGTACATCATCCATAACAGTTGTGCCACACACTCTCCTAGGGCAACATATTCTGCTTCGGTTATGGATAAAGCTACGCAGTGTTGCTTTCTACTGCACCAGCTGACTAGACTATGTCCCAATAATTGGCAACTTTCACTTGTACTCTTCCTATCTAACTTACACCTAGCATAATCAGAGTCAGAATATCCTGATAATTCAAAAGTAGAAGTCCTAGGATACCAAATCCCTACATTTAGGGTACCCTTAATGTACCTTAGAATTCTTTTTAGGGCAGCTAAGTGGGATTCCTTAGCACAAGTTTGGTATCTAGCACACATTCCTACAGCAAATAAGATGTCAGGTCTACTAGCAGTTAAGTACAGTAAACTACCAATCATACTTCGGTATAATTTCAGGTTAACAAGTTTACCCTCAGGGTCATTATCTATTTTGACATTAGTAGCTGATGGATCGTTTAGGCGTGCAGAGGGGGGGGGTGAATGCACTTTCTCGGATCGTTTTGATCTCTACAGAGTTGTTAGCGCAGAGGAAATAATATGTAAAGGAAATTAAACAATGCTAACAAGAATATTTTACTTGGTATCCACCCAGATGGGTGACTAATCCAAGGATCCACGCCGCGAGCACCACTTTCACTATGAAAACCTCCTTTAGGTGGAGAAACCTTTACAACGGCGATCTTCCTCTTTACATAATAGAGTAGAATGAGTGAGAGGAAGCAAGAACACTTTCCAGTTGGGCAGCACTTCGTTACTGTACGGAACCGTGCCGTGCATGTGTAACGAGGAGCTCCTTTTATAGGTGAAAAGGACAGACTCGCAGTCTGTCCAGCCCCGCACCAATCGACTGCCCTTGGGGCAGTCGACTGGCCCATCATTAAATGCTATCCAACGGCTAGCCAACAGCTAGTTTCAGGGTATACCAGTCGACTGGTTCGAAGCTGCGAACTTTCTGTGAGTTTTGGCAGTCGACTGCCTCTGGGCCAGTCGACTGCCCTACCTCCCAGCTCAGCTCCAGCCACTCCGGACCTTCTCCTTCGCATGTGCCTTCAGATATGCTCCCTTGGTTCGCCCTTTGAAGTCTTCTTCCTCTGGCTATCGTCCCTCGGATGCGCACGCAAGCCTTCCCTTGGCTTGCCTCCATGCCACCCTTCACGTGTGCCCTTGAAGTCCACTTCCCGGCTTGCCCTTGGAGCTCTCCTCCCTCAGCTCTCATCCCTCGGATAGGTCCACAAAGTATGATTCTCCAAGTCCTGCAAACTCAATCACACATATCAAATACAACATAACACTCTAACTTTAAACCTATTCGCCCATACATCAAAACCATGATCTTCCAATCATTTAAGGGCCGATTGCCTCAACAATCTCCCCCTTTTTGATGTGTGGCAATATGTTTAAGTTAGAGATAACTAACAGCAATAGCAATAGCAAAAGATAGCAATTGAAACATTATGAGACATAGTAACCCTAAGAGGTAAACTCCCCCTTAACCAATGTCTTCTCCCCAGTTTCAATTCTAATCTAAATCCAAATTAAATTTCCACTTAACACCAGCAATGCATGTAAGACATATCAGACCTAAGAGGTACCTCCCCTTAATCCATGTCTTCTCTCCAAATTTTAACCTTTCAAGGTCTAAGTTACAAAATACCTAAAATCATCCATTTTAAGTCCAAATTCCAAATTCTAACTTAAACCACCCATTCTCCCCCTTTGACACCATCAAAATGATTGCCTCAAGCAACCAAACCCTATGGTATCAAATGTGAGAATAATTTATTTCTGAAATTTCTCACAGTAGCTGAAAAACAGGCGTGCCAGTCGACTACCCATAGGGCAGTCGACTGATACGCTATCAGTCTGATTTTTCAGGTTTTCTGTCGAATTTCAGAAACTCCCAGAAAATTCCAAAAATTGTAAAATTTTGCATACATGTTTGAAATGATATACTCTATCAGGGAAAAATATTAAACCATATAAAATTTCAAACATGCATGACTTTTGACAAAAATCCAAAAGTTTTGAAAACCACTACATTTTGTATCAAACATTGAAACCAAATTTGCAATTATGATGTCCAACATGGCAAAGTATGTAAAGCATAAAATGGTTTTCAAAGGTTTAAAATGTCCAACTATGATCTTTGGCAAAGTGTCCATTGATTAAACACTTGCCTCCCCCATAGTTGGTCTAGTTTTGATATTTTGATACTTTTAATGGTTCAACAATGTGCCACAAGCACAAGTGAGCCAAATGTATCACCCTAATGAATCAAGCACCCTTTTTCAAAGCTAATGTCTCCAAGTTCATTCTATACTTCCACAAAACACATTCCAAGGCCTCTTCTTAAGGATGTAAACTCTGATTCGGGAAGAGGCTTGGTAAAGATATCGGCTAGGTTCGACTTTGATTCAACATAGTGTAGTTCTATGTCTCCCCTTGCCACATGGTCTCTAATGAAGTGATGTTTCACTTCAATGTGTTTTGTCCTAGAATGGTGAACCGGATTTTTAGTTAAATTGATTGTACTTACATTATCAAACAAGACTTTGACCTTGGTGTAATGTAACTCATAGTCCTCTAAGGTGTGCATGATCCAAAGGAGTTGGGAAACACATCCACCCATTGCCACATATTCTGCTTCCATTGTTGATAGGGCAACGCATGGCTGTTTCCTACTACTCCAACTAACTAAAGAAGACCCAAGAATTGACACCCTCCACTTGTACTCTTCCTATCTAACTTACAACCCGCATAGTCTGAGTCGGTGTATCCAATTAGATCAACACTAGGGGTTCTAGGATACCAAAGTTTGACATTGAGGGTACCTTTCACATACCTTAGGATCCTCTTGACTACAACCAAATGGGACTCTTTGGCACACGATTNAAAAAGAATTTGTAAATAATTTAATTTCCAATTATAAATTTAAATGCCAATTAATATTCCATAATTTGTCTAGACTTTCTTGAAAAAAAGTGCCCAAAATTGCGAGCTTTCCATAAATGGAAAGTTTCCAAAAACAAAATTTTCAAAATAATTGTAAGTTTCTTGGTACAAAGATAACTTACGTATTTCCAAAATTGAAAATTTTCCAAGATAAGAAATTTCCAAAATTGGAAAGTTTCCAAAAATGGAAAGCTTTCACAATTATCACAAAATTTCAGAAATAGGGATATTTCAAAAGTTTGCGAAATTTCATGAGGATTTCCAAACTTTGAAATTCCTAAATCTAAAATTTACCATAATTGGAAAGTTTTCATAATTAAAAATTTTTCCAAAATTGAGATCATGACAATGTTTTCCGCAAAACAATTATATGATTATGCCGAACACTAACCGGCTCTGATACCACTGTTGGGACCAGGTGCATGTTGACATGGATGCGGGTTCGTAATTTTAAAATTAATTACGTGCAGCGGAAGGTTTAACATAAATAATTTCATAAATTATTTAACCACGCATCTAAGCATGCAACCTTATATTGTGTAGACATGATCATATATTTAAAATTTTGCAGAAAGTAAACTAATTTACTTAATACCTCGCGTAACTCGAAGGTAGGGACGAGATCCAACCGTAAGCGTCCCTTGGAAGCTCCGCCTCTATTCGCGTCCACACCGAGTTTTCTTCGGGATGACTTCGCAAAGCCACGAGTTTCGTGCCGACAAGAACTACTAGATTCTCCAAAGGCACGACAAGAATACCAAGAGAGAGATGGGAAGACTAACCACCAAACGAAGAACGGAATCAAGATTCCAAGAGGAAGGAAGGAGTTGCGCACGCTTCTTCTTCTTCTTCGGCAGCTGCTTGGTGGTGGCTGAAGCTCACGGCAAAAGGGGTTCTCCTTTTAGGGCCAGCGGCACTAGAAGAGGGAGAG
This sequence comes from Boesenbergia rotunda, assembly GCA_024364735.1. Classification (NCBI taxonomy): domain Eukaryota; kingdom Viridiplantae; phylum Streptophyta; class Magnoliopsida; order Zingiberales; family Zingiberaceae; genus Boesenbergia; species Boesenbergia rotunda. The sequence continues at coordinate 506,398 of JAGFNQ010002418.1, forward strand.
GGAGAGAAGGAGAGAGAGAGAGGGCTTATTTCTAGATCTCTTAGATTAAATTTCAAGCCTTGCCTTGGTTCCTTTATATAGTAGCCTCTCAACCGCCAAGTCTCCTTTTTATAGAATACATTTTCATAAGAAATTTATCATATAAATTTTTCTATGATTTATTCCATCATGCCAAGTTTTTATCATAATTTAATTTATAATAAAAATAACCATGTCTCTCTTTTCTTTATGGAATAAATTTTCACAAGAAATTTATTATATAAATTTTTCTTATCATGGAAAAATCAATTCATAATTGATTTTATAAAATAAAATAAACTATTCAAAGTTTATTTTAATTTCCATGAAAATAATAAACCAAACCTCGGTTTATAAAATTTATATTATCCATAATTTTATAAAACAAACCACACTTGGTTTATTTTATAACTTGAACCAAACGATTTGGTTCTCCCTTTTAATGTGGCCGGCCAAACAAAGAGGGTAGGTAGGGACCCTCTTTGGCCGGCCAAACCCAAGCCAAGATCATATGAATTAAACTCATTTAATTCGTCCAATAAGCCTTCAAAAGACTTAGCCATTTTCTGCTTCCGATGCGTCTCTGAAAAATTCAGATTCGACTTATCTCTCTTGATCGGAAAATCCAATTTTCAGCTCGTTTTAAATCCCTCAGATTATTCGTAGTGTGTGTGACTAAATAGGCTTTCGATTTATGTTGGCCGTCTATAATTAACCAATTATAGAACGATCATGAGTGGCACCTAGTAGTACATCATGATCCCCAATTAATCGAAAGATCAACGATTGACCTCAGAAATAATTCTGAAACCCTTCAGCAGCTATAATGAATCGTGCCCCATTCCCTTCACCATCATATACCCACTTGGTTCAGGACATGGTCTGTGTGTGTCAGTCCCCACTTGGCTGACTACGTCACACCTAGCCCAAGTAACGTTTCCTCGTCCTATGGATTCTAATTACTCTCATGTATTTAAGAGATTCATACTCTGAACATGTCATGCTCTTGCCAGAGGCTTCGAGTAACAATCCGACGATAGGCCTCGGGTATACATCTCCTCGCAAGGAGTGGTGAATCCTTTGTAGGCTGTTCAAACATCTTCTGGCACTTCGGCTTATACCCAATCATCCTAGGTCCACACCTCCTTGGAGATGCTTGCTTAAGATGCCAAAGTATAAGTCTCCATGACCAAGATGACTTGAACACCGCAAGTCAAAGGAACATCGCACTTAAGCTGCAGTAAAAACTTCACTGACATGTCTATATGTAGACTACCATATGAAGTTTTACAGCTAGTCAATTCAATGAACTAGTTCTCTTAACTAGCATTCATGTTTATCTCCGGACATCCCAATGTCACCAGCCAGTGAGAATCGGCTGATTAGAGAATAACCCATGCTAGTCTCAACAGAATTGACAGTGTCCGTATCTATCAATTCATCGACTAGGGACAATTTCAATACTTCACAATTGCACATGTAGAGATAATCACTAGTTGTGAATTCATCACAAATTCTCTCATGTTGTGAATTGTATTGCGGGCATTCAGTAAATGAGTTTAAGATCTCAATCAAATACACAGACATGTATACTCAAATAGTGAATATTCATTTATTAAAATAAATGATTACAATCATAAGGTGATTGCCTTAGGACACTTCTCTCATATTACTAACAAATAGTACAATCATTTGGCCTAGGAACCAACTCCCAAACTTCACTTCTCTCAAATTGATTTAGCTCTTCTTGCATGGCTAAGACCCAATCAACATCTCCCAATGCTTCATCAATGGTCTTGGGTTCTAATTGGGGGATTAGAGTTATTTGACTAGTTTGATCCCTAAAGTATGATCTAGTCCTTACTCCTTGAGTGACATCACCCACTATTTGGTCAATGGGGTGATCATGGTGATGTCTCAAGGGCCTAGAGGTTGTAGGTTCATTTACTCCTTCTTCCTCATCCTCTAGGGTATTTCTTACTCCCTCTTGATCATTGCCTTCCAAATGTAGGTCTTGAATTCTTTGGGCAAGGGGTTGGACTTCTTCTATATCCTTATCAAATGAGGACTTCCTAGGATAGATACTACTTGTTTCATCAAATTTAACATTTGAGGACTCCTCAATTACCTTTGTCCTTTTGTTATACACTCTATAACCTCTACTATTTGATGAGTACCCTACTAGAATCCCTTCACCGGCTTTTGACTCAAATTTCCTTAGGTCATCCTTGGTATTTAATATGTAAACTTTACATCCAAAGACTCTAAAATAATGGACTTGTGGTACCCTTCCATTCCACAGTTCAAAGGGTATTTTTCCTAAAAATCTATGTACCAACACCCGGTTTTGGATATAGCAAGCGGTGTTAACCGCTTCGGCCAAAAAATAGCTAGGAAGGGAATATGCATTAAGCATAGTCCTAGCAGCTTCTTGTAGGGATCGGTTTCTCCTCTCAACTACCCCATTTTGTTGAGGAGTCCTTGGGCATGAAAACTCATGCTTGTACCCATTTTCAACATAAAATTGTGTGAAACTAGCGTTTTGGAACTCCCCACCATGGTCACTCCTAATTCGATTTATTTTGGTATGTTTTTCATTTTCTACCCTCTTACTAAAGCCTATGAAGATCTCTAGTGTATCATCCTTATGTTTCAAGAAGTAGACCCATGTAAACCTAGAGAAGTCATCTCTATTACTAGGCAATACTTACTTCCTACAAGTGAGGGGGTAGTATGGCAATCAAACAAGTCTATATGCAAAAGTTCTAAAGGTAAGAAAGTGGTGATTAGAGTTTTACCTTTGTGTGATGCTTTTGATTGCTTACCCTCTTGGCATGCATCACACAACTTGTTCTTCTCGTACTTGATCATTGGGAGCCCCTTCACCAACTCTTCCTTGGCCACCCTTGCAATGCTTCTCATGTTGACATGCCCAAGTCTCCGGTGCCACAACCACCCTTCCTCTTCTTTAGACATGAGACACTTAACAACATTGTTAGTAGCATAAGATAGTTCAAGATAATATAAATTTGCCTCTCTAAACCCTTCTAATAAGATAGCATTTGATTCATTATGTCTAATGATGCATTTGCTAGCATGAAATTCTACTTGAAAGCCGGCATCACATAATTGGCTTACACTTAATAAATTAAACTTCATGTCTTTGATTAAGAGTACCTTATGAATTGAAATAGAGGGAGATACCTCAATTGTGCCCCTACCAATAATCCTCAACTTTCCACTATTCCCAAAGGAGACCGTCCCTTCTCTTTGGTAGCTAATAGTGGTGAACTTGCTCACATCCCCGGTCATGTGTCTTGAGCATCCACTATCTACTATCCACATTTTTGGGGCCTCATTCACCTTTACCTAAACAACATGGAAAACATACTCTTTTGGTACCCATATCTTTGATCCATAAGCATCATTTAGAAATCTCTTAGGTACCCATGTCTTCTTTGTGGTTCCCCTAGCTCCTAGTCTCCTAGATGCACCAGTTCTACCGGTAAGTGAAACAAATGCTACTTCCTTAGTCTTAGGCCTATAACCCAACCCGGCTTTGTTGTACACAGCCCTTTGACTGTTGATTATCATATCAAGGTTACTTGATCCCACTTGGAATTTCCTAAGGGCCTTGGTGAGGTCATCTACCTGTTTTCTTAATTCCTTATTTTCATTTTCAAGATGTGAAACATGTGAGGAAGTAGAACTAGCATGCAAATCCTTAAGTCTAGTAGCTTCTACTCTAAGCATGGCAATTTGTTCCTTTAGGTCCTTAACTTTACTTCTAGCCTTAGCTAGGTCCATGTTCATGCTAGAAATTATTTTCACTAAAGTAGAGGAAGGTAAGTGGTATACCTCACTTACTGAAGCTTCTGATTCTGATGATGAAGTGGAAGAGCTCTCATCTTCACTACTTGAGCTTCGTTCATCATCTGATGAGTCTGAGTGATCTTGTGCCATAAGAGAAAAGTGGGAAACTTGCTCTTCTTCTTCCTCTGAGGATGAGGGATCATCCCAAGTCGCCTTGAGGTTCGTGGCACCCTTCTCCTTTCCCTTTGATCTCTTCTTGTCACTCTTCTTCTTCTCTTCCTTCTTGTCATCCCTTTTCTTCAGTTGAGGGCACTCATTTTTCATATGTCTCTCTTGGTGGCAGTTGTAGCAAATTATATCCTTGGCCTTACCCTTACCTTTGGCCCCTTTCCTAGCATAGGATTTGTTAGATAAACTTTTAAATGCTCTACGAAATTTCCTTACCATGAAGGCCTCTTGGTCACTGTCCATAGAGGTGCTTGACTCCTCTGAATCTGATGAAGATGAGTAGACCACCTTCTTCTTCTCCTTCCTCCTCTTCTTCTCCTTTTCTGCAACGAAAGCAATACCTTTCTCTTTGGCCGTAATGTTAGCTTGCTCGTGCAGTTCAAATTCATAAAACAAATCGTCTAATTTTACTAAAGATAAGTCCCTTGATACCTTGTAAACATCAACCATGGATGCCCACAAGGTGGTTCTCGGGAATGCTTGTAGAACGTACCTGATGATGTCCCAGTTTTCTATCTTCTCCCCAATCACATGGAGCTCATTTATCACTTCTTTCACCCTCCCATGTAGCTGGTTGACGGTTTCGTTGCTCTTCATGGAGAGGGATTGCAGTTGAGCCACTAGTAGGTCCTTCTTGGCTCTTCTGGGCTCATTAGACCCCTCGTTCAGTTCAACCAACTTGTCCCATAGTTCCTTGGCGCTCTTGAATGGCCCCACCTTGTTCAGTTGCTCCTTCGAGAGTCCGCATTGCAATGTGGTGGTGGCCTTGGCATTAGACTGCGCCCTTTTCATCACCTCCTTCAACCATAATCTCATCGGTGTTGGGTCTCCTCTTTCAACGATGGGCGCCTCGAAGCCATCTGCAACACTTATCCAATTCTCTATGTCATTCATAAGGTAGTATTGCATTCTACCTTTCCAGTAGGCGAAGTCGTTCCCGTCGAAGAACGGAGGTCGTACGGTCGAGTATCCCTCTTGAAACGCCATTACAATTTGTTCTGGTTGATTGTTAGATCTTCCAAAACGCACCTTGCTCTGATACCAACTGATAGATTGTCTAAGGCGTGCAGAGGGGGGGGGGTGAATGCACTTTTTCGGATTGTTTAGATCTCTACAAAGTTGTTAGCGCAGCGGAAATAATATGCAAAGCAAAATGAAACAATGCTAACAAAAATCTTTTACTTGGTATCCACCCAGGTGGGTGACTAATCCAAGGATCCACGCCGCGAGCACACTTTCACAATGAAAATCTCTTTTAGGTGGAGAAACCTTTACAACAGCGATCTTCCTCTTTACAGAATGGAGTAGATTGAGTGAGAGGAAGCAAGAGCACTTTTCAGTTGGGCAGCACCTTGTTACTGTACGGAACCGTACCGTACCCCTGCAGAAAGGTGCTCCTTTTATAGGTGAAAATGACAGACTTCGCAGTCTGTCCAGCCCCGTACCAGTCGACTGCCCCAAGGGCAGTCGACTGGCCCAGCATTAACTGCTGGCCAACGGCTAGCCAACATCTAGCCAACGGCTAGTTTCAGGGTATACCAGTCGGCTGGCCATGGGGCAGTCGACTGGTCCGAGGCTGTGAACTTTCTGTGGGTTTTGGCAGTCGACTGCCTCTGGACCAGTCGACTGCCCTGCCTCACAGCTCAGCTCCAGCCACTCCGGACCTTCTCCTTCGCGTGTGCCTTCAGGTCTGCTCCCTTGGCTCGCCCCTTGAAGTCCTCTTCCTCTGGCTATCGTCCCTCGGATGCGCACGCAAGCCTTCCCTTGGCTTGCCTCCATACCACCCTTCACGTGTGCCCTTGAAGTCCACTTCTCGGCTTGCCCTTGGAGCTCTCCTCCCTCGGCTCTCGTCCCTCGGATATGTCCACCATGTGTGATTCTCCAAGTCCTGCAAACTCAATCACACATATCAAATACAACATAACACTCTAACTTTGAACATATTCACCCACACATCAAAACCATGATCTTCCAATCATTTAAGGGTCGATTGCCTCAACATTATCTTGGTAGAGTGCGAGAAGACAATTGTGATGTCCCGCTATCGAACTTTGGGTGAGACTTAACTAAGTCACCTCAATTGGATTGAGAAACTTAGAGGCATATCCCAAAAGTTGAGAAAATTGGCTAAGAGAACAATATATAAAGTCTTGGGCGATTAGCCAAAGCTAACTCAAGATGATGTGTAATGTGGATCTTGACCCTTGGTTTCCAAGAGTTGCATAAGATGTAATTGGTAAAATATTACCTACCTAATTATACTAAGTCTTCGGCGATTAGCCAAAGCTAACTCAAGATGAGGTATAATATGGATCTTGTCCCACATGAATGTAATCGTTATTTGGTTTAGAGCTAGTAGTGTGAGCAAATTGAGTTTGCCTACATCCATGACTAGTCCCTACGAAAGCTCTACAATTCAATAGGAGTGTCATTTAATTAAAGATATAATTAAATGATCTAGATATGATACTTATTTCTGCATATTTTACTATTATAGATCACCATGTCGTCTAACACATCAAATACCCTCTCTCTGCGATCTGTCCTTGAGAAAGACAAGCTCAACGGAGCTAATTTTCTGGACTGGTATAGAAACTTGAGAATCATCCTCAAACAAGAATGAAAACTATACGTCCTAGAGCAACCTCTTCCAGAAGCACCTATCACTACCGCCACTCGCGTCGAAAAGGATGCTTACAAGAAGCATTAGGATGATGCACTTGATGTATCATGCATCATGCTTGCCACCATGAACTCTGAGCTTCAGAAGCAACATGAGAACATGAATGCACATGATATGACTGATCACTTAAAACAACTATATCAAGAGCAAGCTAGGCATAAGCGGTTTGAGGTGTCTAAGGCCCTATTTGCATGCAAGATGCAAGAAGAAACTCCCGTAGGAACTCACGTACTCAAGATGATTGGGTATGTCGAGAACCTTGAAAGACTAGAATTTCCACTGGGTCAAGAATTGGCCACGGGCCTTATCCTGCAATCGTTGCCGGAATGGTATAATCAATTTGTCATGAACTATAGCATGAATGAAATTGACAAGTCATTGCCTGAGATGCTCAGCATGTTGAGAATTATTGAATCCAATCTCAAGAAAACCAAGACCAGTAATGTACTGATGGTATAGAAGAGCAAAGGCAAATAGAAGCCTAAGGGCAAGGGTAAGACCCAAGCCAAAGGCAAGGCCAACTCTACTGCACTGAAGGCCAAAGGCGGGGTGCCTAAGGAAGGGACCTGCTTCCACTGTGGTGAGATCGGACATTGGAAGCGGAATTGCAAACTCTACCTAGAGGAAGTAAAGAAGAAAAGAAATGAGACTTTTGCCTCAGGTATTTTTGTTATAAAAGTCAATCTATCTATTTTCTCTTCTTGGGTATTAGATACCGGTTATGCATCTCACATTTATGTTAGTGATATGAGAGAAGTGTCCTAAGGCAATCGCCTTATGGTTGTAAATATTTATTTTAATAAATAAAAATTCACTATTTGAGTATACATATTTGTGTATTTGATTGGGATCTTAAACTCATTTACTGAATGCCCGCAATACAATTCACAGCATGAGAGAATTTGTGATGGAATCACAACTAGTGATTATCTCTACATGTGCAATTGTGAAGTATTGAAAATATCCCTAGTCGATGAATTGATAAATACGGACACTGTCAATTCTGTTGAGACTAGCATGGGTTATTCTCTAATCAACTGATTCTCACTGGCTGGTGACATTGGGATGTCCGGAGATAAACATGGATGCTAGTTAAGGGAACTAGTTCATTGGAGTGACTGACTGTAAAACTTCATATGGTAATCTACATATAGATATGTCAATGAAAGTTATTACTGCAGCTTAAGTGCGATGTTCCTTTGACTTGCGGTGTTCAAGTCATCTTGGTCATGGAGACTTATACTTTAACATCTTAAGCAAGCATCTCCAAGGAGGTGTAGACCCAGGATGGTTGGGTATAAGCCGAAGTGCCCGAACATGTTTGAACAGCCTACAAAGGATTCACCACTCCTTGCGAGGAGATGTATACCCAGGCCTATCGTCAGATTGTTACTCAAAGCCTCTGGCCAGAGCATATCATGTTTAGAGTATGTGTCTCTTAAATACATGAGAGTAATTAGAAATCCAAAGGACGAGAAAGACACTACTTGGGCTAGGTGTGACGTAGTCAACCTAGTGGGGACTGATACACACAGACCATGTCCTGAACCAAGTGGGTATAAGATGGTGAAGGGAATGGGGCACGATTCATTAGAGCTGCTGAAGGGTTTCAGAATTATTTCTGAGGTTAACCGTTGATCTTTCGATTAATTGGGGATCATGATGTACTACTAGGTGCCACTCATGATCGTTCTATGATTGATGAATTATAGACGGCCAACATAAATCGAAAGCCTATTTAGTCACACGCACTATGAGTAATCCGAGGGATTTAAAACAGGTTGAAAATTGGATTTTTCCGATCAAGAGAAATAAGTCGAATCTGAGTTTATCAGAGGCGCATGGGAAGCTTAAAATGGCTAAGTCTTTTGAAGGCTTATTGGGCGAATTAAATGAGTTTAATTCGCGAGGAGATGGGGCTTGGTGTGGTGGTTTGGCCGGCCACATTAAAGAGGTAAACCAATTTAATTGGTTTAAATTATAAAATAAATCAAGCGCGATTTGTTTTATAAAATTATGGATAAATAAATTTATGTAAATAAATTTATTTTCATGGAAATTAAAATAAACATTAAATGGTTTATTTTATTTTATAAAATCAATTATGAATTGATTTTTCCATGATAAGAAAATTTAAAATAAATTTATTTTCATGGAAATTAAAATAGGTTTATTTTATTTTATAAAATCAATTATGAATTGATTTTTCCATGATAAGAAAATTTATAATAAATTTATTCTTTTTTATGGAAATTAAAAGTGAACCATGGATTGGTTTATTTTAATTTTATAAAATCAATTATGAATTGATTTTCCATAATAAGAAAAATTTATACAAATTTTATTCCATAATTAAAAGGAGAGATGTATTTGTTTTATTAAAAAGTTAGTTATAATAAAACTTGGCATAACGGAATAATTCATAAGAAAATTTATAAGATAAATTTCTTATGAAAATTTATGCCGTTAATTCCGTTAAAAGGGAGACGTGGCAATGAAGAGGCTACTATATAAAGGAACCAAAGGCAAGCCTTGAATTCCAATTAATCAAGAGATTAAGAAGTTCTCTCTCTCTCTCATTCTCTCCCTCTCTCTCTCTAGGGCCGACGCCCACCCTATCTCTCTCTAGGGCCGGCGCCCTTCTCTCTCTAGGGCTGGCGCCTCTTTCTCCCTCTAGGGCCGGCACCACCTCCCTTGCCGTGAGCCACCACCAAGACGAAGCGGGTCGCGACTCCTTCCTTCCTTCACGGAATATTGATTCCATTATTTGGTGGTTAGTTTCTATATCTCTCTCTTGATATTCTAGTTGTGTCTTTGGAGAATCTAGTAGTTCTCGTCGACACAAGACTTGTGGCTTTGCGAAGTCATCCCGAAGAGAACTCGGCGTGGACGCGAATAGAGGCGGAGCTTCCAAGGGACGCTACGGTTGGATCTCGTCCCTTACTTCGAGTTACGCGAGGTACTAAGTAAATTAGTTTACTTTTCTGCAAAATTTTAATTTATGATCATGCCCACACAACATAAGGTCGCATGCTAGATACGTGGTAAAAATAATTTGAGAAATTATTTATGCTAATTCTTCCGCTGCACGTAAATATTTTAAAATTTACGAACCCGTATCCTTATCAACATGCACCCGGTCCCAACAGTGGTATCGGATCCGATTAGTGTTCGACATAATCATATAATTGTTTTGCGGAAAACTTTGTCATGATCTCAATTTTGGAAAAAATTTTCAATTATGGAAACTTTCCAATTATAATAAATTTTAGATTTAGGAATTTCTAAGTTTGGAAATCCTCATGAAATTTCGCAAACTTTTGAAATATCGTAGTTTCTGAAATTTTATGATAATTGTGAAAACTTCCCATTTTTGGAAACTTTCCAATTTTGGAAATTTCCTATTTTGGAAATTTTTCAATTTTGGAAATATGTATGTTTTTTTTGTACCAAAAACTTACAATTATTCTGAAAACCTATTATGAAATCTCGCAATTTTGGGCACTTTCTTTCAAGAAAGTCTAGTCAAATTAATGGATCATTAATTGACAATTAAATTCAAATTGGGGTTTAAATTATTAACAAAATTCTTTATTTTGGATTGAGCCTCGGGGAGCCGTCCAATTTAAATTTAGTTGTTGTAATTTAATTTCTCATTTTGAATAAAATTGTCATGTTTAATTTGGTTACGCCTCGGGGAGCGGACCAAATTGGATTTAAGATAAATTTCTTTTCTTTGGATATCTGAGCCTCGGGGAGCCACCCTTAGAAAATAATTTGTTGTAATTAATTAATCCATGAATAAAAATATGTGATCAAATTTTGGAAATTTGATTTAAGAGGTGATGCTCTAACATATTGTTGTCTCTAAAATTAATTAGGAAAATGGTTTCCTATAGAGTTTTCTTAAAAGAGATTTTTATGAAAATAATATGTAGTTGAATTAAGGGAATCTATCTCTTAATTTAATAAAGATTTGATTTAGAGAAATCAAGGTCTTAAACATATTACTTCCGAAATTGATTATGATAATTTAGGAAATTGTTTCCCAAAATAATTCCTTGAATAAAGTATGAAATTAGAATTAGGAAATCCGGTTCCTAATTCAATTAATGAGACTTGATAAATTAAGTCACATACATACTTTATTAAGGAAATCGTTAGTCATGACATAATTCAATGTCATGAATGTGCTTAGAAAAGAAAGGATGAGACCCAAAACCCCTTACAAAATATTAAGGCCAACACCTTCCATTAATATGGTTAGAATCGGAGTTTTGTTTCTCGTTTGGGTTGATGGACACATCCATGCCCGGCTTGAACCTCAACATGTTCAAACCATGGAATTAGTTTATGAATAATATAGTTGGAGTCAGAGGTCAATCCTTAGTTTTGGTTGTTGGACACATCCAAGCCTGACTAATCGGTTGAATGAGCTCCAACCATATTAAAACTATTTCTTGATTAATGGGTCAGCCTTAAGCTTGGAGCATCGATTTGTTGTGCCACAGCCAAGGTCGATGTAAAGAGAGGTGCAGTTGGGTGCTATGTATATTGTTGCATACTTGTTAATGAGTTAACAACCCAATGATTTATGCAAATATTCAATTAGTTGATAGCATAAAGTGATAGTTACATATATGTGATATGTAATCGGTATAATTACCTACCTTCATAGCTAAGAATAACTTGATGGCCACAGCCATGGTTGTTCTTATCTATGGTTGGATATCAACCTATTTGGAGATGCTCCTACGATCTCCCGAATTGATAAAAAGGGTTATTCAATTTGAAAAATAAATAGGATTTAATTAATGTATGTTGATACATTCTTTATCATTCTTCTCATATAAGCTCAATTTGTATTTCTAGGATAATCACTCGATCATGTCTTCTCTGAATTTGCGTTCCATTTTGGACACCAATAAACTGACTGGGCCAAACTTCATGGACTGGCTTCGAAACCTGAGGATAGTCCTCAAGGCAGAGAAGCTTGCTTATGTCCTTGAAAATCAACTTCCCAACCGTCCTCCTGAAAATGCAACTCCAGACCAGTTTCCTGAGTTGCTCAACCTGCTGAAGACTGTAGAGCCTTCTATGAAGCAGGATCAAAAGACGGTACTGTTAGTTGGTTCCTCGAAGAAAGGTTCTAAGAGGAAGGCCAAAGAACAGAATAAAGGAAAGAAGAAAAAGGCCAAAAAGACACCAAAAGGAACTTGCCATCATTGTGGCAAGGAGGGTCACTGGCGAAAAAACTGCAAGGTTTATCTTGAGTCCTTGAAGAAGAAGGCATCCGATGCCCCATCCTCTTCAGGCATCTTCGTTATTGAATGTCACTCTATGTCCTCGTACACTTGGGTACTTGATACTGGGTGTAGCTCACATATATGTAATGACATACAAGGGCTAAGGAATAGAAGAAGACTCGTCAAGGGAGAAGCGAATTTGCGAGTTGGAAATGGAGCAAAGATTGCTGCTATTTCCATCGGAACATATTTGCTAAAGCTCCCTACTGGACGTATCTTAGAATTGGATAATTGTTATTTTATTCCTTCGTTAATAAAGAACATTGTATCTATTTCATGTTTGAATGAAAAGGGTTATCATTTAACTTTTAGTAACAATTATTGTTACATAACTTTAAATGGCGTTTTTTATGGGAATGGAACTTTGTGCAATGGTATCTACAGGTTAGATTTATCCGGTGACGTTTTCAATATCGAAGTTAGCAACAAACGTGCTAGAATAGATAATCGAATAGACTCCTACACGTGGCATTGTCGTCTTGGCCATGTAAGTAAGAAACGCATGACCAAATTACACCGATGTGGAATTTTAGAATCATTTGAACCCGATTCATTTGATACATGCGAATCATGCTTAAAAGGCAAGATGACCAAATTACCCTTTTCCGGAAAAGGTAATCCAGTGGGAGAATTGCTTGGTCTAATACATACTGATGTATGTGGACCAATGTCAACTCTTGCACAAGGAGGCTATAGCTACTTCATCACCTTTATCGATGATCACTCACGATTCGGGTACGTGTTCTTGATGAAACACAAATCTGAAGCTTTTGAGAAATTCAAAGAGTTCAGAAATGAAGTAGAGAAACAGCTTAGCAAAAGTATTAAAATACTTCGATCCGATCGGGGTGGTGAATACTTAAGTCAAGAGTTTCAAGATTATCTTAGGGACAATGGGATATTATCCCAATGGACTCCGCCGTATACACCACAGCATAATGGTGTATCTGAGAGGCGCAACCGAACTTTGATGGACATGGTTAGGTCAATGATGAATCATGCAACTCTTCCAAAATCCTTTTGGGGCTATGCACTTAAGACAGCTGTTTACTTGCTAAACAGAGTCCCGACCAAGGTAGTCTCTATTGGATCGAGAAAACCGATAGAGGGGAGGGGTGAATATCGGAAATCGTTCGGATTTTCGTAAAGAGCACGTACGCAGCGGAAATAAGATAAAAACAATCACAGCACAAAGACACAGTCGATTTACTTGGTTCGGAGCCTGTGTCGACTCCTACTCCAAGGCCCACGGTCGTTGACCGTTTACTTTGGGCAATTCTATATACGCGCAGAACAGTTTACAATATTTGATTACAAATAGGTGCACTAAAATAGTAAGAATAAAACTTTCGATCTTCGTTACCGACGTCCGGAGAGGATTGACTTTTTCGGGATAGCGGGACGTCGTCGGCTCGAGTTGGAGTGTTTCCGGAGCAAGGCACGAGCGTAGAAGATCTTTGAGGCGTTGAAAGAAGTGATACTTTAAAGCCTTGGTCGAAGGCCCTTTATATAGGGCTTGGGGGCGCCCGGGATGTCGGGGGCGCCCCCCCACGTGTCCTTTGATCCGCCAAAGTCTCGGTCGCGTCTGATCCTCTGGATCCGCTTTGACCGGGGCGCTCGGGTCGCTCGCGGCGCCCGGGTCGCTCGAGGCGCCCGGATTGACTGGGTCAAACGTTATCTCTTGGCTTCGAAGGCTTCTGGTTCGAGGTATGCGCCTGGGGGCGCCCGGGACGCAGGGGGCGCCCCGCCCAGCAGCTGTCCGAACCCTTCTTTGCTTGAGTTGTTTTGTATGCACCCTGGGGGCACCCGGGACACTCCGGGCGCCCTGGTCAGCTATTGCCTCACTCCTTTGAGACTCTCTGAGCTGCAGACTCACGTTCCTTCGGTCCTGCATCCAGGGTTAGTCCAAAACACAATGTAGCAATAAAATATTTATTTATACAGCCTTAGCTGTCTTGGTTCTGACTTTGGTCTCCCATATGGAGTCCTAGGTCGAACCGACGCCTACTGTTCCCTCGACGGGGAACGCGTCCTCACCTACTCCTCTCGGGAGAGTTTACCTGATGCCAACCGCTCCTTTGGTTGGACTTTTGCCTGACGGTCTTTTGTCAGGTCTTGGATACTGGCAGTCCTTCGCCAGTTGCCTAGCAATCCATCGCTAGGGCTTGGATACTGGCTGTCCCTCGCCAGTTGCCTAGCAGTCCTTTGCTAGGGCTTTGCTACTGGCACTCCTTCGCCAGTTGCCTAGCAGTCCTTCGCTAGGGCTTTGCTACTGGCACTCCTTCGCCAGTTGCCTAGCAGTCCTTCGCTAGGGCTTTGCTACTGGCACTCCTTCGCCAGTTGCCTAGCAGTCCTTCGCTAGGACTTTGTCTCTGCACACTAGAGTAACTTGTTAGAAACACAAGTAAGACTTAACTTTTGACCTCTGTTGCCATTATCAAAACACAGGTTTGACTTTGGTGCCTTCTACACCAACAATCTCCCCCTTTTTGATTTATGACAACCCTAGTTCAAAAAGTTAAGTTTAAGCAAGTATGAAAAAGTTTTGTTCCCTCCCCCTGGAAGGAATCTCCCCCTAGATTCAAAAATTCGTGGGGTAATAACTTTACTTGTACTTTGAAAACTTAAGTTTTAGGTACTTAGAAATCTTTTGATAACTTAAGTTTAAAAGTACATAGGAAGATTTTTGAAACATGATTTTTGAGTACTTAAAAAGTTTGAGGCTTTAAGTTTCAAGGTACTCAAAGGTTTTGAAAGCGTAAGTACTTTAATAGGATGATTAAAAAGCTTAAGTACTTAGCAAAATTTTGAAAACACTTTAGTACTTAAGTACTTAATAATTTTGAAAACTTAATATAGTACTTTTGGAAAACTTAAGTACTTAATAACATTGTACTTAACCAGTTTTTGAGAAAGTTAAGCTTAAGGTACTTTATAAAAGTTTAAACTTTTGACAAGCTTAAGTTATAAAATTTTGAAAGGCTTAAATACTTAGCAGCATTTTGAAAGCTTAAGTAAAATTTTGAAAGGCTTGAATACTTAGCAAAATTTTGAAAGCTTAAGTAAAATTTTGAAAGGCTTGAATACTTAGCAAAATTTTGAAAGCTTAAGTAAAATTTTGAAAGGCTTGAATAAAGAGAAAACTTTTGAATATTTTTTGAATAAAGGATAGAGTTAAGAAAATTAAATTTTGAATGGAAGAAAATTAATTTTACTCTCTCCTTTCCTATCTCTCCCCCTTTACCATATATCAAAACAGATGAGTATAGCAAAAATAAGATTGCATAAAAGAAATAAATAAGATTTTGCTGTACTGAATCATTTCATAATTAGATTAAACTAAATCAGTCAACTTTTCTCTATAGGGACCTGTCTAACCCAATTAGCTACTTACTAACTGTTATAAACAGTAATTTTTGCTAGGGTTAGTCAAGTTAAGTGTTTCTGTTCAAGTTAGATTTTCTAAGCTTGACACTTAACTTGATTGCTGTGAATTGTATTTAGTGCCCCAATTACTGCAGATGCACAAACTTAAGCATCTTGAATCAAGGCAAAGACCTAAGCATCTCAACCCTTTCTAGGTTATCAATCAAAGTACCCTTAGGTGCTTGTGAGATGCTGGCTTCTAAATCTATAGGTGCATGCAGTTCTAGGGTTATAGCCTAGGCTAAATCCATTTTCGAAAAACACCTAGTTTTGAAAGGGGGGTAGTTTTGAAATAAAAATAAAACTAAGTCGAAAATGAAAACTGATTTTGAAATTAAGTAAAACAGTTTTTCAAATTCTATTTTTAGAAACAAATTTTTAAATCAAGAAAAAAATTAATCTATTCTACAGAGCACAATCCTAACTGCCTTCTTAGTGAGCTGAACTCAGATTCAGGTAAGAGTTTTGTGAATATATCAGCTAGGTTGGATTTAGAGTCAATATACTTAAGTACTATTTCACCCCTGGCTACATGGTCTCTTACAAAATGATGTTTGACTTCTATATGTTTGGTTCTGGAGTGTTGGATTGGGTTCGTAGTTAAATTAATTGAACTTATATTGTCAATAAATACTTGAGTTTGGGTGTAGTTAAGTTGGAAGTCCTTAAGTGTGTGCATCATCCATAGAAGTTGAGCAACACACTCTCCTAAGGCCACATACTCAGCTTCAGTTGTGGATAGAGCTACACAGTGTTGTTTTCTGTTGCACCAACTAACTAGACTCTGTCCTAACAGTTGGCAGCTTCCACTTGTGCTCTTTCTATCTAATTTACAGCCAGCATAGTCAGAATCTGAGTATCCTGTCAAATCAAAAGTTGAGGTCCTAGGATACCAAATCCCTACATTTAGGGTGCCCTTCACATATCTTAGTATTCTTTTTAGGGCTGCTAAGTGTGTTTCCTTAGCACAGGTTTGGTATCTAGCATACATCCCTACAGCAAAAAGAATATCAGGTCTACTGGCTGTAAGGTACAGTAGGCTACCTATCATACTTCTATAGAGTTTAAGGTCCACTGATTTACCATCAGGGTCACTATCTATTTTTATATTAGTGGTCATGGGGGTACTTATGCTTTTAGAGTTATCCATTTTAAATTTCTTTATTAACTTTTTAGCATATTTGAATTGATGAACGTAGTTACCGTCCCTAGTTTGTTTGATTTGTAGTCCTAGGAAAAAGGTGAGTTCACCAACTAAGCTCATTTCAAATTCATCTTCAATTATCTTGACAAATTCTTTTAGGAAGTTGGTGTTGGTGGATCCAAAGATTATGTCATCTACGTAAATTTGGGCAATAAATATATCTTTTCCTAGGTTTTTAACAAATAAAGTTGAGTCAATTTGGCCTTGTTTAAATTCTTTAGAAATTAAATAGGTTGATAACCGTTCATACCAGGATCTAGGTGATTGTTTTAGCCCATATAATGCTTTGGTTAGTTTGTAAACATGGTTAGGTTTGTCTAAGTCCTCAAATCCTGGGGGTTGACCTACATAAACTTCTTCTTTGATGAATCCATTTAAAAAGGCTGACTTTACATCCATTTGATATAATTTGAATCCTTTATGGGATGCAAATGCTAACAACATTCTAATGGACTCAAGTCTAGCTACTGGGGCGTATGTTTCATCATAATCTAGTCCCTCTACTTGGCTGAATCTCTTGGCTACTAAGCGGGCTTTATTTCTGACTATTTCTCCTTGATCATTTAGCTTATTCCTAAAGACCCACTTAGTGTCTATGATGGATTTGCCTTCAGGTTTAGGCACTAGTTCCCAGACTTGGTTCCTTTCAAATTGGGCTAATTCTTCTTGCACAGCTATGATCCAGTCAGGGTCAGGTAGGGCTTCATCTATAGTTTTGGGTTCAATTTTCGATATCATAGCTATTTGACTAAGGTTTCTATAGGAGGATCTAGTCCTGACTCCTAGAGTTGGATCACCCACAATTTGATCGGTTGGGTGACTGAGTCTGGGTTTCTTGGTTCTTCTAGAGCTTGGTTCAGCCTCAGGTCCGGCTGGTCGGTTTGGTTCACTATTTGATTCGACTCTTTGGGCTGGTTCATTTGTTGGTTCGATAGTTGACTCATTAATTGATTCAATGGTTAGTTCATTTAAGGGTTCAATTAATGGTTCAATAGTTTGTTCATTATTTTCTTGGTCAGAGTTTGATGAAGTTAAATCTAGATTGTTAGATGTTGAGTTGATTTCTTCATCAAAAATTAAGTTTGTTGTTTCTTCAATTTTCTTAATTTGTTTGTTGTAAACTCTAGAGGCTCTACTTGTGGTTGAGTATCCTAGGAAGATACCTGGGTTTGACTTGGACTGAAATTTTTCTAAGTAGTCTTTGGTGTTTAGGATATGGACTTTGCATCCAATGACCCTTAGGTAGTGTAGGTTTGGGAGTCTGTGATAGTAGAGTTCATAGGGGGTTTTGTTGTGTCGCTTGTTAATCAAAACTCTATTTTGGATATAACAAGCCATACTAATTGCTTCTGCCCAAAATTGGTTTGCTAGATTAAATTCGTTGAGCATAGCCCTAGCGGCATCTTGTAAGGTTCTATTTCTTCTTTCGATTATCCCATTTTGTTGACGGGTTCTAGGACATGAAAATTCATGTAAATACCCATTGATCTTACAGAATTCCTCAAACCTTTGATTCTCAAATTCTCCCCTGTGGTCACTTCTAAGTCTTTTAATTTTAGTATCGTTTTGATTTTCAATTAATTTATAGAAATCATTAAATAGTTTTAAGGCTTCATCTTTGGTTTTTAGAAACCTAACCCAGGTAAACCTAGAGTAATCATCGACTATTACTAAGCAGTATCGGTTCCCGCTTAGTGACTTGGCTCCATGTGCATCAAATAGGTCAAGGTGCAGGAGCTCAAGTGTGGTTTGAGTTAGGTCAGATTGAATTAATTTGTGATTAGATTTGGTTTGTTTGCCTTGATTACATGATTCACATATTAGGTTTTCATTATTTTTAATTTTTGGAATACCTTTGATTAGGCCAAGTTGGGTGACTTTTGAGATAGTTCTCAAATTGGTATGACCTAGTCTCCTATGCCAGAGGTTTGATTGTTCTAACTGAGTTAACATACATTTGGGTACTAGGGGAAGGTTTATAGTATATACATTATTTTTCCTAGTGCCCTTAAGCATGGTTTCTGAGTCTTGTACATTTCTAATCAGACAGTCAGAATTGTTGAAAGTGACTATATAACCAGAATCACATAACTGACTTATGCTAAGCAAGTTAAAATTAAAGTTTTCAACCAAAAGAACCTTTTTAATAATAAAGTTAGATTTGAGCTCAATATTACCTGACCCAATTACCTTGAGTGTAGCATTGTTGCCAAATGCTACTGAGCCTAGGTTTTTGAGCTTGAGTTTGGTGAACTTCAATTTATCTCCAGTCATGTGTCTGGAGCAACCGCTATCCAACATCCATTGGTCCAAATCTTTATGTTCCTACACATAAAGTATTTTATTGATTTGGATCCCATTAGAGTTAGGAATAGCTTAAATTGATTTTCACTGACTAGTCTGTCTCACCCAAATCTAGGGTTTTCAATCACGTTAGCCTTATGGTTTTCGTGAGACAGGTTTTGATAGTTAAGTCTGTTTTGTAAATTTTTGAGTAATTTTGAAAACAATTAAATTTTGAAAACTTAATTATTTTTGAAAACAATTAAATTTTGAAAACTTACTTAATTAATTTTGAAATTTTTGAAAAGATGTTTAAATCTATACTTAGCTGAAATTTTGTGTTAGATTCGAATTTGATAAAAATTAATTTGAATTTGAATTTCAAAAATTGGCTTCCAGGTCTTGGCGAGGCACTAGGCCTTCTTTGGCCGAAGCCTTATGGGATCATCCACCCTTTCCTTGACAAAGCCTTTTAATGAAATTTCATTTTCGAAATTATTCTTTGAAAAATTTCTGGTCTAACTAGTTTGGATTTTGGATCGGTAGCTTCGGCTGGTTTCACCAGTCTAAAGAGACCATGTAAACTTGATCTTATTAGAATTGGTTTCTCCAACGTACTATCATCTCACCTCCACCCAATACTATGTTGTCAAGTTTCAGTTAAGTTTGTTTGGTCCTTAAACTAGCCTAAGTCTAAGCATGGTAAATTGCAAAAATTAAATAAACAGGCAAACAATCATATTGCAATCGAGAATAACAATTTTATCTAATAATGAATATAGTTTTCAGTTTGGCTCCCCCTGGACTAAAGCCACGGTGATGGTTAGGCAAGATGTGAATCTTGTCCTTGGGGATCCAATACTGATTAGATCCAGTTGGTTTGTTCAGGCACAGTTTAGGTACCCATGCCTGAATTTTACCTCTGGACTGATTCAGTACAGCTAGGTAAGATCTTTGCCGGGATTTGGTTCTATAGCCAAGTCCGGATCGATTTAGAACTGATTTCTGTTTTCCAAGGATCATGTCAAGACCCTTGGAACCAGATGTAAATCGTTCTAATGCTGATCTAAGATCCTTAACCTGAGTTTTCAGGGAGGAGTTTTCCTTTTCAAGTTTTTCAACTTGAGTAGGTGTTCCTTCCTGAACCTTCTCGGTTAAGGGTTTAGAGTCTGCTCCCTCTTTCAGGAGTTTGACTTCCTGTCGGAGGGATTCGACTCGGAGTTTGGCTTTTGCCAAATCTCGAGAAAGAAAAGAAATTAATTCACTTAATTGCGATCTATTAAAACCTATTACCTTAATTTCTCCGTCTTCTGTAAAGATTAGCTCGCCGTCGTCCTGTTCTGATTCTGATTCAGTCTCGACTTGTTCTGATGCGGTCAGAGCTAGCAGGTTGGACTGGGGTGCTTCTTCTTCTGAGAGGAGGAGGATTCGTCCCAG
>JAGFNQ010002419.1:0-60672 GCA_024364735.1 Boesenbergia rotunda
CCTTGGTTGACCCGGTCTTCTCGGCTGGATTGAGTTGAAGCTTCGCAGAGAGAGCTGGAGGCGCCTTGGCTGCTGAAGGCGCCTTGGCTGCTGAAGGCGCCTTCGCTGCTGAGGGCGCCTTGCCCAGTAAGCAGCTGAAGCCTATTTTGCTTCGCTTGGTTCTGGTTCACCTTGAGGGCGCCCTGGACACTTAGGGCGCCTTACTCAGCTGTTGCCTCACTCCTTTGAGGCTCTCTGAGTTGCAGACACACGTCCCTTTGGTCCTGCATCAAGGGTTAGTCCAAAACACAACAAAACAATAATTTTATACAGCCTTAGCTGTCTTGGTTCTGACTTTGGTCTCCAAATGGAGCCCTAGGTCGAACCGACGCCTAATGTTCCCTCAAGGGAAACGCGTCCTCACCTACTCCTCTCGGGAGAATTTACCTGGTGCCAACTGGCTCCTCCAGTTGGACTTTTGCCCGGCAGCCCTTCGCCGGGTCTTGAGTACCAAGCAGCCCTTAGCTTGGTGCCTAGCGGTCCTTCGCTAGGTCTTTACTTCTGGCAGCCCTTCGCCAGGGCCTAGCATTCCTTCGCTAGGGCTTGTCCATTCTGGCAGTCCTTCGCCAGTGCCCAGCATTCCTTTGCTAGGTCTTTTCCTTTCTGGCAGTCCTTCGCCAGAGCCTAGCATTCCTTTGCTAGGTCTTTTCCTTTCTGGCAGTCCTTCGCCAGAGCCTAGCATTCCTTCGCTAGGGTTTTTTTCTGTACACTCAAGAAACTTGTTAGACAACAAGAAAGACTTAACTTTTGACCTATGTTGCCATTATCAAAACACAGGTTTGACTTAGGTGCATTTCTGCACCAACAGAAGATACCTGAAGAGGATGGGGCATCGGATGCCTTCTTCTTCAAGGACTCAAGATAAACCTTGCAGTTTCTTCGCCAGTGACCCTCCTTGCCACAATGATGGCAAGTTCCTTTTGGTGTCTTTTCAGTCTTTTTGGCCGTTTTCTTCTTTCCTTTATTCTGTTCTTTGGCCTTCCTCTTAGAACCTTTCTTCGAGGAACCAACTAACAGTACCGTCTTTTGATCCTACTTCATAGAAGGCTCTACAGTCTTCAGCAGGTTGAGCAACTCAGGAAACTGGTCTGGAGTTGCATTTTCAGGAGGACGGTTGGGAAGTTGATCTTCAAGGACATAAGCAAGCTTCTCTGCCTTGAGGATTATCCTCAGGTTTAATTTCGAAGCCAGTCCATGAAGTTTGGCCTAGTCAGTTTATTGGTGTCCAAAATGGAACGCAAATTCAGAGAAGACATGATCGAGTGATTATCCTAGAAATACAAATTGAGCTTATATGAGAAGAATGATAAAGAATGTATCAACATACATTAATTAAATCCTATTTATTTTTCGAATTGAATAACCCTCTTTATCAATTCGGGAGATCGTAGGAACACCTCCAAATAGATTGATATCCAACCATAGATAAGAACAACCATGGCTGTGGCCATCAAGTTATTCTTAGCTATGAAGGTAGGTAATTATACCGATTACATATCACATATATGTAACTATCACTTTATGCTATCAACTAATTGAATGTTTGCATAAATCATTGGGTTGTTAACTCATTAACAAGTATGCAACATTATACATAGCACCCAACTGCATCTCTCTTTACATCGACCTTGGCTGTGACACAACAAATCGATGCTCCAAGCTTAAGGATGACCCATTAATCAAGAAATAGTTTTAATATAGTTGGAGCTCATTCAACCGTTTAGTTAGGCTTGGATGTGTCCAACAACCATAACTAAGGATTGACCTCTGACTCCAACTATATTAATCATAAACTAATTCCATGGTTTGAACATGTTGAGGTTCAAGCGGGGCATGGATGTGTCCATCAACCCAAACGAGAAACAAAACTCCGGTTCTAACCATATTAATGGAAGGTGTTGGCCTTAATATTTTGTAAGGGGTTTTGGGTCTCATCCTTTCTTTTCTAAGCACATTCATGACATATAATTATGTCATGACTAACGATTTTCCTTAATAAAGTATGTATGTGACTTAATTTATCAAGTCTCATTAATTGAATTAGGAACCGGATTTCCTAATTCTAATTTCATACTTTATTCAAGGAATTATTTTGGGAAACAATTTCCTAAATTGTCATAATCAATTTCGAAAATAATATGTTTAAGAATTTTGATTTCTCTAAATCAAATCTTATTAAATTAAGAGAAAGATTCCCTTAATTCAACCACATATTATTTTCATGAAAATCTCATTTAAGAAAACTCTATAGGAAACCATTTTCCTAATTAATTTTGGAGACAACAATATGTTAGAGCATCACCTCTTAAATCAAATAAGGAAATTATCCTAAATTTCAAAGATTTGATCACATATTTTATTTATGGATTAATTAATTACAACAAATTATTTTCTAAGGGTGGCTCCCCGAGGCTCAGATACCCAAAGAAAAGAAATTTATCATAAATCAAATTTGGTCCGCTCCCCGAGGCGTAACCAAATTAAACATGACAATTTTATTCAAAATGGGAAATTAAATTACAACAACTAACTTTAAATTGGACGGCTCCCCGAGGCTCAATCCAAAATAAAGAATTTTGTTAATAATTTAAAACCAATTCGAATTTAATTGTCAATTGATGATCCATAAATTTGTCTAGACTTTCTTGAAAGAAAGTGCCCAAAATTGCGAGATTTCATAATAGGTTTTCAGAATAATTGTAAGTTTCTAGTACAATGAAAACTTACATATTTCCAAAATTGGAAAATTTTCAAAATAAAAAATTTCCAAAATTGGAAAGTTTCCAAAGATGGGACGTTTTCACAATTATCATAAAATTTCAGAAACTAGGATATTTCAAAAGTTTGCAAAATTTCATGAGGATTTCCAAACTTTGAAATTCCTAAATCTAAAATTTATCATAATTGAAAAGTTTCCATAATTGGAAAATTTTCCAAAATTGAGATCATGACAAAATTTTCCGCAAAACAATTATATGATTATGTCGAACACTAACCTCGCTTTGATACCACTGTTGGGACCGGGTGCATGTTGACATGGATACGGGTTCGTAATTTAAAAAAAATAATTACGTGCAGCGGAAGAATTAGCATAAATAATTTCTCAAATTATTTTAACCACGTATCTAGCATGCAACCTTATGATGTGTGAACATGATCATAAATTAAAATTTTGCAGAAAGTAAACTAATTTACTCAATACCTCGCGTAACTCGAATTAAGGGACGAGATCCAACCGTAGCGTCCCTTGGAAGCTCCGCCTCTATTCGCGTCCACGCCGAGTTCTCTTCGGGATGACTTCGCAAAGCCACGAGTTTCGTGCCGACAAGAACTACTAGATTCTCCAAAGGTACAACTAGAATATCAAGAGAGAGAGATGGAAACTAACCACCAAGTAACGGAATCAAGATTCCGGGGAAGCGAAGGAAGGAGTCGCCACCCGCTTCTTCTTCTTCTTCGGCGCCTTCTTGGTGGAGTTGGATCACGGTAACCCTAGGAGGAACTTCTAGGGCCGGCGCCCACTTGGAGAGGGAGAGCGAGAGAAGGAGAGGAAGAGAGGCTAGGCAAGAATCCTTGATCACTTGAATTGATTTCCAAGCCTTGCCTTGGTACCTTTATATAGTAGCCACTTAATCGCCAAGTCTCCTCTTAACGGAATTTTTCATAAGAAATTTATCTTTATAAATTTTTCTATGAATTATTCCGTTATATCAAGTTTTTATTATAACTCTATTTATAATAAAAACAACCATGTCTCCTCTTTTATTATGGAATAAAATTTATTATAAATTTTTCTTATCATGGAAAAATCAATTCATAATTGATTTTATAAAATAAACCAATCCATGGTTCATTTTAATTTCCATAAAAAGAATAAATTTATTATATAAATTTTTTTTATCATGGAAAAATCAATTCATAATTGATTTTATAAAATAAAATAAACCAATCCATGGTTCATTTTAATTTCCATAAAAGAATAAATTTATTATATAAATTTTTCTTATCATGGAAAAATCAATTCATAATTGATTTCATAAAATAAACCAATCCAAGGTTTATTTTAATTTCCATGAAAATAAATCACTTTATATAAATTTCTTTATATAAATTTCTTTATATAAATTTATTTATCCATAATTTTATAAAACAAATCACGCTTGATTTATTTTATAATTTAAACCAAATAAATTGGTTTCCCTCCTTTATTGTGGCCAGCCAAACCAAAGAGGGTGGGCACCCTCTTTGGCCGGCCACACCAAGCCAAAACCATTACGAATTAAACTCATTTAATTTGTCCAATAAGCCTTCAAAAGACTTAGCCATTTTAAGCTTCCGATGCGCCTCTGATAAATTCAGATTCAACTTATTTCTCTTGATTGGAAAATCCAATTTTCAACTAGTTTTAAATCCCTCAGATTACTCGTAGTGCGTGTGACTAAATAGGCTTTCGATTTATGTTGGTCGTCTATAATCAACCAATTATAGAACGATCATGAGTGGCACCTAGTAGTACATCATGATCCCCAATTAATCGAAAGATCAACGGTTGACCTCAGAAATAATTCTGAAACCCTTCAGCAGCTCAAATGAATCGTGCCTCATTCCCTTCACAATCTTATACCCACTTGGTTCAGGACATGGTCTGTGTGTGTCAGTCCCCACTAGGCTGACTACGTCACACCTAGCCCAAGTAACGTTCTCTCATCCTTTGGATTTAATTACTCTCATGTATTTAAGAGACTCATACTCTAAACATGTCATGCTCTGGCTAGAGGCTTTGAGTAACAATCCGACGATAGGCCTTGGGTAAACATCTCCTCGCAAGGAGTGGTGAATCCTTTGTAGGCTGTTCAAACATCTTCGAGCACATCTCCTCGCAAGGAGTGGTGAATCCTGGGTCCACACCTCCTTGGAGATGCTTGCTTAAGATGTTAAAGTATAAGTCTCCATGACCAAGATGACTTGAACACCGCAAGTCAAAGGAACATCGCACTTAAGCTGCAGTAAAAACTTCACTGACATGTCTATATATAGACTACCATGTGAAGTTTTACAGCCAGTCACTCCAATGAACTAGTTCCCTTAACTAGCATTCATGTTTATCTCCGGACATCCCAATGTCACCAGCCAGTGAGAATCAGCTGATTAGAGAATAACCCATGCTAGTCTCAACAGAATTAATAGTGTCCGTATTTATCAATTCATCGACTAGGGATATTTTCAATACTTCACAATTGCACATGTAGAGATAATCACTAGTTGTGATTCCATCACAAATTCTCTCATGCTGTGAATTGTATTACGGACATTCAGTAAATGAGTTTAAGATACCAATCAAATACACAAACATGTATACTGAAATAGTGAATTTTCATTTATTAAAATAAATGTTTACAATCATAAGGCGATTGCCTTAGGACACTTCTCTCATATTACTAACAATGTTTGCATAAACATTTATCCCAATCCATAGAACTTGCATGATCATGATACATAAGGTAACCATTCCATTTCATACATAAGCATGGTATTCATCCCAAGCATACATAAGTAGGACTTCCATAAACATACTCCCTACCATTCAAGTGCATGGCATAGAACACAAGACATTCATGAATAAACCCTATTAAGCATGGCATCTAAACATAAACATATAAACATGAAACATGGTACTTAAGGTTAGGGTTATTTGTAACATAACTTCTACCACATGCTTGAACCTATATATATATATATATATATATATATATATATACTTCATAATGACCCATAAACCATCATTCTTCAAACCCTAACTCCTCCCATACCCTATTTATCTTGCTTGGCCGAAACTTACAAGGAAGGGTTCCTTCATTCAATTAACATGTAAGATAGCATAGGGTAGAGAAACAACCATACATTACCTATAAGACCATGGGAAGCCATTAGGGCTCATGATTAGGGTTATCCCTAACCTTTAGCCCTCCTTCTTAGGGCTGGCCGAAACCCCACATGGGCCATGGGTCCATGGAAAAATTCCTAAAATTCCAATTAAACATTTAACACCTTCCATACCATACCCTAGGAGCCCTTGGGACCCTTACTTGGGGTAAGCCCTAACTTGTTGCCCTATTATCCATCTTGGCCGAAACTTGGAGGGTCTCTAGGCCATGTGAAAATTCACATAAAACATCCTCAACCTCCCTTGTATCATGAGGACACACAAGCCCTACCTTTGAAGGATTAGATCTAACCCCAACCATGGGATCATGGTGGTGGCCGAAAACCCTAGGGGCACTAGGGTACTCCCAAAATTCTCCAAATCATATTTTTATCCTATATTCATCATGAGAAAGCATTAGAAAACATGGGAGATATTTTTAACATTATTTTTGAACTTAAACAAGTGGTGGCCGAAAGTTTCAAACAAGGAGCATGGGTTTTTCTCAACATAAAACTTATACGAAACTTCATCATAGGATAAACATCAAAGAGAACTATCATACCACAGGTGAGGGAGTCTTACCTTAGGGTACTTTGGTTTTAGACCTTAGCTTTGGGAGAAGGATGAAGACCCTTGTGCTTTTTAACCACCTCTAGCCTTTGTAACCTTGAACAAGAATCTTGGATCTTGAAGGAGTGGACTTCTTGTGGACTTTTCCCCAAGGAAAACCCCTCCTATGGGGTTCGGCTAGATGGAGGAAGAAGGAGAAGAAATGTGGCTTGGTCGATGAGGAGAAGAGAAATGAACTTAATGGTTAAGTTATCTATTATTTATGCACCATGAAGAGGGGTAAGTGAAGAGACATGGTGTCTTCTCTCTTATGACTCCTCACTTTCCTCTAGCCTTAACAAGAATTCACTTCATTCCCTCATAGCACTCCCTTGCTAGGTGAATTGGTTAGTGCATGCATGGTTGTAGACTAGGTCCAAGGTTCAATCCTTGGTGCATGCACTTTATTTTTATTTTCTTTTTATTTCATTTTTCCTTATTTTCGAAAATTCCCTTAAATTCCCCCATAATCATGCTAAAATTCCAAATTACAATTCTTTTATATTTATATTAATTTCTACCTAATTAAAACCCATTTTTGAAGCCCATATAAGGCCCATTAGTACTTAACTTCTCCATTTAAATGAGAAAATCATGGATCTCCAGCCTAGAGTTTGTACTAATATCTCTAGGTTCCTCGGAAAATTATCTAGACATGATCAATATTTTAAGAAAAATATTAAGATAATTTTCCGGGTCGTTACATTATAAGCATGTTAAAGAGAAAGAGCAAAGAAGTTAGTGTTTTAAAGTATGGAAATGTATCATTAGTAAGTTTCGAAAGAAATCATGAGCATGTTAAGTTTGCAAGTGTTTTGATGCTAGTAAATGTTTTCAAGTATGATTGAGATTGATAACTGTATGAAAGTTCTCATGTGCAAATATTTCCAAGTGCATGTATTTTGAAGCAAGCATTCTTTGAAATGAGCATGTTTATTATCGATAACATGGATTTGTGAGTTAGGATTTACTTACTAAGCAATTTGCTTATTAGTTGCATTTCCTTCTATTGTAGACAAAGGTAAAGAAAAAGCATAAGTTAAGGAGGCGAACGGGACTTGCATTGATGTTCAGTGGCGGCGGAACCGTGGAAGAGATCTTTGGGCTAAGTCTTGTAGAACCTTGTGGTTGTGTTTTGGGATTGGTAAAGCGTAAGGATTTTGTTTAAACCTTGCATAGAGACCAAGTTGAGTACAAACTCTACAATAGATGTCATATGTTTTTATAGTTTCTTAAATTTCACAAAGATCCTAATTGCAAGTAAATGGATTTGTTTTGGGTTTTAAGATGTTTATAAAACTAGTATAGAGTATAGTTTTGGAGTTATCTATCTATATGTTTTGGAAGAGTATGAATTATGGACCCTTGGAAGGAGTTCTCAGGTCTGAAATTGCAGTTTTCAGGCGTGCCAGTCGACTGGTTCAGAACCAGTCGACTGCGATATCGAACAGAACCTTCTGTTCGATGCACCAGTCGACTGCCATGAGGCCAGTCGACTGGTGCCGGGCACAGAAAGTTTCTGTGGCCGATACCAGTCGACTGGCCTTATAGCAGTCGTTTGGTGCCGTTGAAAAGAAAGTGTTGTAGGACAGATGGATAGTGCTTTAGTTTTACAACTAAGAGCTCTAGGGGTCAAATCCTTGCAAAGCAAATAAAATGAAAGTTTTTTTTTTGGAAAAAAAAAAGAAAAAAATTCAGAGCAAGTTAAGGGAAGCCAAGTAGTTATAACCTAAGGCTAAGGATAAGGTAAAGTTAAGGTTAAGTAAAAGTGGCGTCCGCCTTAAGTGAGAGAAGGTAAGGCGGGTCGTCACAGAGTGGTATCAGAGCAAAAGGTTCCACCCCTCCACCACACTGACATCAAGCATCAATCCTGCCGCCTGCAAAGTAAGAAGTTCATATGTTGTAGTTTTGTATGCTTTTCATTATTGACTGCTAGTATTAGTAAGTGCATGATGATAAGGAAGCATGTTAGTATTATTATATGCTAATATGTGCATGAAGATGATGAAGTAAGTTGGTAAGAGATAATGAGCTTTTATTTTTCTTTACACTATAGAGTAAGAGAATGGAAAGAGGACATCCCAGAACTGTCCGAAATGAGGGGCAAGCTCCTAGTGAACAGGAGTCAACGGAGTCAGTACCACCACCAATTCTCTTAGAGGTGGTAGCGCAGTTATGGAGACAGTTAGCAGAATAACATCAAGTTATTGCCACCATGATAGCTAACCAGTAGGCCACTCCTGTTACCCCGTTGGTGGTGAATGTAGTGACACCAGTTGTGACCAAAGACCCATCGGTTACTTCTGTTATCCTGGTAAGGGGGGTAAGGCAAGAAGCGTACCTCATTCATTAGAAGAAACTGAAGCCAGGGAACTTCCCAGGCACATGCAAACCATGGGATGCTTAAGCATGGTTCAAAATGTTGGAAAGAATAGTAGGGCTACTGGACTGGCATGAGGTAGAGAAGATAAAGTGTGCATCTTTCTGACTTACGGGAGATGCTAGGATGTGGTGGGAGAAAGATAAGGCCAAGAGAAATATTAGCTAGATGACATGGGCCGACTTCGAGACTGAGTTCTTCGAAGAATATTTTCACATGCGAGCAACCAACAAGCGTTACGACGAGTTCACGGAGTTCAGACAAGGAGACTTATCCGTGGATGAAGCAGTGAAGAAGTTTAATCGGTTAGCTCGTCTGTGCCCAGAGCTAGTTAGCACAGAAAAAGAGATAGTCAGGCTAATGCTCAAGATGTTAAGGCCTGAGATAGCGTTAAATGGGGCTAGCAGTGTTAAGAGGCCGCAAATCTCCGAAGAACTGATAAGTAGTACTTTGATCACGGGGCACTACTTAAACAGTATAAAGGCCACCAGAAATATTCAACGATGAAGTTCTTAACAACCTTACCTTTGGGAGAGGTCATGGCATCTACTCAGTGGCTAAGAGCTGTATTAATTCAGATTTCCAACCAAGAACTCTATGGTGATTTAGTAGTCCTTGACATGAAGGATTATGATATCATCTTAGGGATGGATTTCTTGAACAAGTATAATGCTTCTATAGACTGCCGCAAGAGAAAAGTCAAGTTCACACCAGAAGCAGAACCTCCATTCGAGTTTATTGGAGACCCAAAGGGAAAGATAAAAAAGGTTCTTATCTACCTTACAAGCTCAGAGAATGTTAGAGAAGGGGTGCTCTGGTTTTCTAGCTCATATAGTGGATGCAAGTCAAAGAGAAGGATTAAAGAAGGAGGAAGTGAGGGTAGTCTGTGACTATCCGGAGGTGTTTCCTGAAGAGTTGCCAGGACTCCCTCCCAATCGAGAAATTGAATTTGAAATTGAGTTGGTTCCAGGAACCAACCCAATTTCAAAGGCACCTTATCGCATGACACCAGCAGAACTGAAAGAGCTGCAAGAACAGTTACAAGAGTTGCTTGACAAGGGTTTCATCCGCCCTAGTCATTCACCCTGGGGAGCTCCTGTGTTGTT
This sequence comes from Boesenbergia rotunda, assembly GCA_024364735.1. Classification (NCBI taxonomy): domain Eukaryota; kingdom Viridiplantae; phylum Streptophyta; class Magnoliopsida; order Zingiberales; family Zingiberaceae; genus Boesenbergia; species Boesenbergia rotunda. The sequence continues at coordinate 10,061 of JAGFNQ010002419.1, forward strand.
CGTCAAGAAGAAAGATGGATCCATGCGAATGTGCATAGATTATCGAGCCTTGAATAAGGTAACCATCAAGAACAGATATCCCTTGCCAAGGATAGATGATTTATTCGATCAGTTGAAGGGAGCCACGATGTTCTCCAAAATAGATCTGCGATCAGGTTACCATCAACTCAAAGTGAAGGAGAGTGATGTGCCAAGGACTGCTTTCAGTACAAGATATGGGCACTACGAGTTTGTGGTCATGCCATTTGGAGTGACAAATGCCCCTGCGACGTTTATAGATCTAATGAATCGAGTGTTCAAGGATTTTCTTGACAAGTTCGTCATTGTCTTCATCGATGATATCCTAGTGTATTCAAAGACTCAGGAAGAACATGACAAACACCTGAAGATAGTGTTGCAGACCTTACATCAGAGGGAGTTGTACGCCAAATTCTCAAAGTGTGAGTTTTGGCTTGACCAGGTGGCCTTTCTAGGCCACATCATTTCTAAAGAAGGCATTATGGTAGACCCAGCCAAGATTGAAGCAGTTAGTAACTGGAGTCGACCAACAAATGCTAGTGAGATCAAAAGTTTTCTGGGTTTAGCAGGGTACTACAGAAGGTTTGTAGGAGACTTTTCAAAGATAGCTTCTCCACTTACAGCCCTTACCAGAAAGAATAATAAGTATGAGTGGACTGAAGACTGTAAACAGAGTTTCCTTGAGTTGAAGAAGAGACTGACAAGCGCTCCTATTCTTACAGTACTCGAAGGTGATAAGAGCTTTGATATATACAGTGATGCATCAAAGCTAGGACTTGGAGCCGTACTTATGCAAGAAGGCAAAGTCATAGCTTATGCTTCAGGAAACTCAAGGATTATGAAAAGAATTACCCCACCCATGATCTGGAGTTGGCAGCTGTAGTCTTCGCTCTAAAAATATGGAGACATTACCTATATGGAGTGCAGTGCAAGATTTATATAGATCACCAGAGTCTGAAATATTTCTTCACTCAGAAAGACCTCAATATAAGACAGCGAAGGTGGCTTGAGTTAGTGAAGGATTATGACTGTGAGATCCTTTACCACCCTGGTAAGGCAAATAAAGTAGCAGATGCACTAAGTAGAAAGACGTGTGCCACCTTGATGTCCTTGTCAGCATTATCACCACCATTACAGAAGGAAATAGTAGATTATGGAGTTGAGATCATTTATGGGCAGTTAGCTCTATTGACACTAGAGTCAACCTTGCTTGAAGATATACAGAAAGAGCAAGCTGAGGATTCTGATATCCAAAGGATCAAGCAAGAGATACAAGAAGGAGAAAATAAAGAGTTTAGAGTATCTGACAGTGGGATACTCTATTATGGTGACCGTTTATGTGTCCCTAATAGTGAAGAGCTGAGAAAGAAGATTCTTGATGAAGCCCATAGAACTCCCTACTCAATGCGCCCTGGTTCCACTAAGATGTACCAGGACTTGAAAAGAAGATTTTGGTGGTCTGGAATGAAAAGAGGCATAGCCAAGTCTGTCAGCACCTGCCTGACATGTCAGAGAGTTAAAGCAGAACACCAGAGACTAGGAGGTATCCTACAACCCATTCAGATTCCAGAGTGGAAATGGGAAGACAGCCATGGATTTCATAGTTGGTCTACCAAAGACAACTAATGACTATGACACTATTTGGGTAATAGTAGACAGATTGACCAAGTCTGCCCACTTCTTGGCAATCAAAGTGTCTTATTCGATTGAAAGATTAGCCCAGCTATATGTACAGGAAGTGATCCGACTACACGGAGTCCCGAAGACCATTATCCCTGATAGAGATGGTCGTTTCACTTCACACTTTTGGGAGTGCATACAGACAGCGCTAGGCACCAAACTGAAGTTTAGCACAGCTTTCCATCCCCAGACTGATGGACAGACAGAGAGAGTGAATCAAATTCTAGAAGATATGCTCAGAGCATGTGCATTAGATTTCAAAGGCAGTTGGTGCAAATATTTATGTTTAGCTGAGTTTGCCTACAACAACAGTTACCAAGCCACTATTGGTATGACACCCTATGAAGTTCTTTATGGTAGGAAGTGTAGATCTCCCCTCTGTTGGTATGAAGATAGTGAGAAGAAAGAAATGGGGTCTCAGACTGACCTTATAGATGATACCACAGAAGCTATAAAGAGCATCCGTCAGAGAATAGAAGCTGCTCAGAGTAGGCAGAAGAGTTATGCCGATGAATGCCGTAGACCGTTAGAGTTTAAAGTTGGGGATACAGTTTTCCTCAAAGTAGCTCCTATGAAGGGTGTAATGAGATTTGGCAAGAAAGACAAGCTAAGTCCTCGATACATAGGACCCTACATAGTGACGAAAAGAGTTGGCAATGTAGCTTATGAGTTGGAGCTACCTCCAGAGATGTCAGCAATACAAAATGTGTTCCATGTCTCATTGCTAAAGAAGCATATCCCAGATGCCAACCAAGTGATTGAGCCACAGAGGGTACAAGTTCAGGATGATCTCAGTTATGAAAGTCGACCTATTCAGATAATAGATCGAGCAGATAAGAAGCTGAGGAACAAAGTGGCACCACTAGTAAAAGTCTTATGGTTGGATCAGAAGTATGAAGAGGCAACCTGAGAATCAGAAGATAGCATGAGGCAAATGTAACGACCTGGAAAATTCTCTTAATATTTTATTAAAATATTAAGCATGTTTAGATAATTTTCCAAGGGGCCTAGAAATATTAAGGCAAACTTTGGTCTAGAAAATCCATATTTTCTCATTTAATTTGGGGAAAAGGGCACTAATGGGCCTTATATGGGCTTCCTAGAACCATAATTTTGGGTGAATTTTAGGTAATAATTAGTATAAATATAAATAGGATTTAATTAGGCATATTAGCATGATTATGGGTAAGTCTTAGCCTAATTTCCCTATGTAAGTGGAGACATTAGGTATTAATGGGCCTTAAATGGGTCCCAAAAATAGGTCTTAATTAGGTAAAAATTTATATAAATATAAAAGGATTTTATTTAGGAATATTAGCATAATTATGGGGGATTTTAGGGGAATTTTCGAATTAAAGGGGAATTTTCGAAAATAAGAAAAAGGGATTTAAATAAAATAAAAATAAATGTGCATGAGCCAAGGATTTGAACCTTGGACCTCTTATGCAACCAAGAATGCTTTAACCAACTCACCTAGCAAGGAATGCTTATGAGTAATTGAAGTGGAGGTTAGTTAAGAGGTAAAAGGAGGTGAAGGGTCATGGAGAGACTCATTAATTGCCTCCTTGATGGGTTATAATGAGAGGAGTTTTAGGAGTTACTTATTCTCTCAATCAATAGCATTACCTCTCCTCTTCATTCCCATTCTTGCCGATCACCAAAGGGAGGAGTCCTTGGGGAAAACTTCACAAGAGGTTTCATCCCTCAAGATCTAAAGTTCCTACAAGGTGACAAAGACTAGTTGGGGTTAAGAGATACCAAGTCCTCTTCCTTCTCCTCTTTCAATGTTCAAAAAATCAAGAAATCTAAGGTAAGACTCCCTCACCTGTGGTATGATAGTTACCTATGATTTCCATGATTTTTGGCATGATATATGGGTTAGTTTTCGGATTTAATGTTGAAGGGAAACAAAATCAAGGTTCCTATGTTCAAAGGTTTCGGCCAGCATGTTTTAAAGGTCCATAAATATGCTAAAAATCATGATAATGTTATTTAGTGTTCCCTTATGATGTTTAGAAGTTAAGTGTAATTTTTGGGAATTTTTGGAGTATTCTAGGATACCCTAGAGTTTCGGCCAACATGAAAGAAGCAAAACCCAGAACCTTAAGTTCAAGGGTTTCGGCCACCATGTTTTAAATGTCTAAAAACATGTTAAAAATCATGATAATGTTATTTAATGTTCCTTTATGATGTTTAGAAGTTAAGTGTAATTTTTGGGAATTTTTGGAGTACTCTAGGACACCCTAGAGTTTCGGCCAACATGAAAGAAGCAAAACCCAGAACCTTAAGTTCAAGGGTTTCGGCCACCATGTTTTAAATGTCTAAAAATATGTTAAAAATCATGAAAATGTCATTTAATGTTCCATTATGATGTTTAGAAGTTAAGTATAATTTTTTGGAATTTTTGGAGTACTCTAGGACACCCTAGAGTTTCGGCCAACATGAAAGAAGCAAAACCCAGAACCTTAAGTTCAAGGGTTTCAGACACCATGTTTTAAATGTCTAAAAATATGTTAAAATTCATGATAATGTTATTTAATATTCCCTTATAATGTTTATAAGTTAAGTATAATTTTTTGGAATTTTTGGAGTACCCTAGGACACCCTAGGGTTTCGGCCAACTTGAAAGAAGCAAAACCCAGAACCTTAAGTTCAAGAGATTCGGCCATCATGTTCCAAAGGGCTATAATTATTCTAAAAATCAGGATAATGTCATTTAATGTTCCCTCATGATGTGTAGAGGTTAAGTATAAATTTTGGGAATTTTTGGGGTACCCTAGAGGCCCCATATGGCTCGGCCAACCCCAAGGACCCAAGGATTGGGGTTGAGTCTTTAACTTCAACTTATGGGTATGCATGATATGTCATGCTTATGAATGATATGCTATGTTATGAATGATATGCCATGTTTATGAATGATATGTCATGTTTACGAATGATATGCCATGTTTACGAATGTTATGTCATGTTTATGAATGATATGCCATGGTTATGAATGATATACCATGTTTATGAATGATATGCCATGGTTATGAATGATATGCCATGTTTATGAATGATATGCCATGTTTACGAATGTTATGTCATGTTTATGAATGATATGCCATGGTTATGAATGATATGCCATGTTATGAATGATATGCCATGTATACGAATGTATACCATGCTCTATGAATGATGTGTACAAACACCATGTCTAAGAATGAAGATGATGAATGGCAAGTATGATGAATGAAAGATGATGCTTATGCCTTTAAGGCATAAATATGCTAAGACGGCACGGTCGATGGTCGACGGTACGACGGTCGTGAGGACCGGTAAATGGGCCGGTAGACGGGCCGAGCCGTAACAAGTTATGCTATGTTAAAGATGCCATGAATGCCATATGAATGATGAAGCATGAAAAGTATTTTACTTTATGTATGGGCTTGTACCGGACCGAAGTATGGGTCCAAGGGATGGGCACCTTAAGAACGCCCCGGTTTGGACTACCGTAGCTGTCCACGGTTCTGGCACTACCGAAGCTGTGCAACAGGGATGGGCTCCTTAAGAAGCGCCTTGGTTCGGGGACTACCGATTATGCTGTCCTTACCCAAGTAGGTCGGGGCTAGCTACCTCGGATTTACTAGGGATGCGCGCTATGATGTATGTATGTGGTACAAGCCGGGGACCCCAAATGTTATGATGATGATGTTTAAGCATTTTCAAAGTATGTTTTAAAAGTTAAGCATCCCTTATGTATATGCATTCCACTCATGCATCCATTCATGCTATGCATTATGCTATGTTGATAAGATGATATGCTTACATTTCATGTTAAGAAGTATGCATGAGAATGAATGATCTATGCCATGATTATGTTAGGAAGATGTTCATATGCTATGATAGGTATTATGCCATGCTACCATGTTTATGATTTATGCCATGAAAGATGCCATACTACTATGTTTATGATTTATGCCATGAAGGATGCCATGCTACTACGTTCAAGCTTATACCATGTCTTATACCATGCTAAGGAAGATTATTATGTTATGTTATGTCATGTTTCATGTTATGCTTAGAATGTTAGTATGATTATGTTCATGCCATGTCTCATGCTATGCTACGAATGTTCATTTATGTTTATGATCATGCCATGTCAAGGGTATGGTAAATATGATAATGTTTTATGTGCTTATTATGGAATGACGAATGTTTTAGTGAGTAGGAAAGAGTCTTACTAAGCCTGTGTGCTTATAGTCTTCTTTCCTTATACCGCAGATCATGCAAGGGGATAACGAGGAAGCAGCAGGAGGGCCTGAAATATGTGTGTGATGGTGACTTGGCCCGTGAAATCGAATGTGTTAACCGTTTATGCTAAGAACTTTATTTTTGCTACCTATATGCTCGGATAGTGACTTATGGAACTTTATGATAAGATGTCAAGTATGATATGATATGAACCTGATGGTATGATGTTAAGCATGTTATGATATGATGTTAAGCATGACGTTCATATGTTAAGTTCCATGTCATTATATTAGGGATGGTAGTAGGGGCATGTATATGTAAGGTTTAAGTTATTCCGCTGCAGTATGATGTTACATGCCTTAAGTATGTCAGCGTAACGCCGCTTTAGGAAGAAAAGAAAAAAAAAGCGGGCGTTACAGCAAAGGTATCCAGAGCTGTTCTAAGTTCGAGGACGAACTTTTTATAAGGTAGGGAGGATTGTAACACCTAATAATTTTCGTGAATTATTAGGAATTTTTCTGAATTTTATATCATTTTTTTGGATTAAAATAAAAAGAAAAAAAAATAAGGGGTCGGGGGGAGGGGGGGTTTGATCCCGCGACCATAGGGCAAAGCAAGGCCTTAAGTGAGTTGGGGTAACCAGCAAGGCAAGGGTATCAAGCACAAAAAAGGATGAAGCGAATTAATGTTATAGTTGAGTAAGCCCTTTTCATGAGAAGGTGTTTCAACTTCCACTTAAGTTGCGATTAATCCCCTCTTTGGGTGATTAGGGTCGGCGCAAATAGAGAGCAAGAGGGGCTGCGAAAACTGGGAGAAAGCAAGGATTTTCATCCTCCTTCTTCTTCCACTTGAGTAGAGAACCTAGTGTTCCTTCCCTAGGGCCATGGAGTGAAGTTTCTTGCAAGGAAGAGAAAAGGAGTCCTACGCTAGGGTTTTCCATATACTTAGTGAGTTTTCTTCAAACAAAGGGTATGTAAATCACTCACCTGCAATAGAAGTAGTTTCGTATGTAGTTTCTCGTTGTAGAACCATGATTTTGTGATCTAAGTGCATGCTTTGAGAATATTGTTTATTGTGTGATTTAAGTTTTTAAAGAATACATGTTTCTATCATAGAACTTGAATTTGAGTAGGTTTTGTATGTGTGACCTAAGCATGATAAGACCAAGTTCTTGAAAAGTCCCAAAAATTAGTTTTGGGTTAAGGGCACACAAGGTGCTCGATGGAAGTTCCAAGTAAGAAAGGTAAAGTTTTGTAGTGCAAAAAGTTATGCAAAAAGAAAGATAGCTTGATAAGTATAAGCTTTATGAGTAAGAAAGTATTTTACTTTTGTAAAGTGACATGTACCTGGCAAAAGAGAGGCCCACAGAAAGTTAGAAAGAAGCTCTAATAGGGTGCGGTGGCTAGCTACCCCGAAACCTATTAGGGATGCGCGCATTGGTACATTGATACCATGGTACAGTGTCAAGGTCTGAGAAAGTTGATTATTATTTTGAAGTATATGAGTATATGTAAGTGTTTCAATTTCCTTAAGTGCATGTTTTGGTTATGTATGTTGACATGGTTATGTTATAAGCATGTTAAAGAGAAAGAGCAAAGAAGTTAGTGTTTTAAAGTATGGAAATGTATCATTAGTAAGTTTCGAAAGAAATCATGAGCATGTTAAGTTTGCAAGTGTTTTGATGCTAGTAAATGTTTTCAAGCATGATTGAGATTGATAAGTGTATGAAAGTTCCCATGTGCAAATATTTCCAAGTGCATGTATTTTGAAGCAAGCATTCTTTGAAATGAGCATGTTTATTATCGATAACATGAATTTGTGAGTTAGGATTTACTTACTAAGCAATTCGCTTATTAGTTGCATTTCCTTCTATTGCAGACAAAGGTAAAGAAAAAGCATAAGTTAAGGAGGTGAACGGGACTTGCATTGATGTTCAGTGGCGGCGGAACCGTGGAAGAGATCTTTGGGCTAAGTCTTGTAGAACCTTGTGGTTGTGTTTTGGGATTGGTAAAGCGTAAGGATTTTGTTTAAACCTTGCATAGAGACCAAGTTGAGTACAAACTCTACAATAGATGTCATATGTTTTGATAGTTTCTTAAATTCCGCAAAGATCCTAATTGCAAGTAAATGGATTTGTTTTGGGTTGTTAAGATGTTTATAAAACTAGTATAGAGTATAGATTTAGAGTTATCTATCTATATGCTTTGGAAGAGTATGAATTATGGACCCTTGGAAGGAGTTCTCAGGTCTGAAATTGCAGTTTTCAGGCGTGCCAGTCGACTAGTTCAGAACCAGTCGACTGCGATATCGAACAGAACCTTCTGTTCGATGCACCAGTCGACTACCATGAGGCTAGTCGACTGGTGCCGGGCATAGAAAGTTTATGTGGCCGATACCAGTCGACTGGCCTTATAGCAGTCGACTTGAGCCATTGAAAAGAAAGTGTTGTAGGGCAGATGGTTAGTGCTTTAGTTTTACAACTCAGAGGTCTAGGGGTCAAATCCTTGCAAAGCAAATAAAATGAAAGTTGTTTTTTTTTGGAAAAAAAGAAAAAAATTCAGAGCAAGTTAAGGGAAGCCAAGTAGTTATAACCTAAGGCTAAGGATAAGGTAAAGTTAAGGTTAAGTAAAAGTGGCGTTCGCCTTAAGGGAGAGAAGGTAAGGCGTGTCGTCACAACTTCTTTGCCCAACATCCGGTCAAGTCTTCGCTGCCCAACCCTTTACCAGGACCTCTTGCCCAGCCCTCGACCAAGACTTCTTTGCCCAACTTCTGGTCTGGTCTTCTTGCCCAGTCCTTGATCAAGACATCTTGCCAGTGTTCCTAGGACTTTCCTGCACACTTAGTAAGCTTGTTAGATCACAATAACAGCTTAACTTCTGAACCATTTGCCATTATCAAAACACAGGTTTGACTTAGGTGCTTCCGGCACCAACAAATCCTAGGAAACCTTGTTATCTACAAGAAAATTTTCTATGTGTCCTGTAAACTTTTTCAAACTTAAGTAAAGATTATTTTCAAAACTATCCCAAAAGTCAAAATGATTATCGAAATAAGTTTTGGAAAATGATAGTATAATATTTTCAAAAGTAAATATTTTTGAAGAGATAGTGAATAATTCTGAAAACCACTAATTTTCTTTTGATCTGATCCTCCCCCTAAACCTGACACAGTCTTAGGAAGCTTGTTGACCACAAGTTAATCTTCCTCTGAGTTGTAGTGTTTAATTCAAATGAAAACAGTTATCTAATAATTTTTCAACAAGTAATCAGAAAACAGAATCAATTTCTTTTGAGTAGAACTCCTCCTAAACCTGACACAATCTTAGGAATCCTTATAGATCATAAAGGATATTTCCTATGTGTCTTTAGAGTTCATCTAAATCAAAAGAGCAATTAGCACATTTTTGAAATGCATTTGAAATAATATTATAGTTTTCAAGGAAATAATTTTTGAAAAATATTTTGAATGATATAATAAGTTTTTGAAAAAAAATATATTTTTAAATGCATTTTGAAATGATGATGATTTTTAAAACACAATGTATTTTGAAAAGATATAAATTTTTGAAATGAATAAATTTTGAAAAATATTTTTAAAAGAACAAAAACTCCCTCTGATCGTGACACCTTCTCGCTACCCTTGTTAACAACAAGGACCTCTATCTAAGTGTTTTAAGGGACTTTAGTGTTGACCTAAAAGGTTTGTGTCTATGTGCGTAGGTCAAATAATTTTTGAAAAGATATATAAATTTTTGAAAAAGTATTTTATAGATAATCAATCAAGCAAGCACGAATTTCATTAAAATATTATTCTGTTTAAACATTATTTTGAAAATATATTTTTAAGAAAATAACCCAAAGATTTTGAAAAAGTTTTGAAAAACATTTGTCAATTAATTAGTCCTTAACTTCTCACCCATTCTAAGTGTCACAATACATACAAGCATGGTTGCCTTATGTGTGTTTGTGAGATGCTTGAATCATTTTTCTCAAATTTATTTATAGATTGCTTGACCTTGAGTTAGATTCGAGTTTAATCAATTTTTAATTTAAAAGTACTTTTCACTAATCGACTTCCAGGTCTTGGCGAGGCACAGAGGCCTTCATTGGTTGTAGCCTTATTGGATTATCAACCCTTTCCTTAGACAAAGCCTTTTAAAGAAAGAATACTTCTAATTTACTCTTTGAAAACACTCTGGTCTAACTAGTCTAGGATGTGGCGAGGTAGCTTCGGCTAGTTAAATTAGCTAGGTCAAGTTTCCCTGACGTACTATCATCTCGCCCCATCCTGGTACTAGGTTAGGCAAGTATCAACCAATCTTTTCCCTATCTAACCGTTCAAAATCATGCAGAAAAGTAAACATGAATGCCATGACAAATATTTATAAGAAAAATAAGCGAATGCATGTACATGGCATTTATTCATGATTCAATCATGTCAAAACATTTTAATTAAGTTTCTAATAATCAATCAAATTCTTGATTTGATACATACCGTGTGAACCCGCGAATATGTCAACCACTTTGACATATTTATTGTTATTTAGTTGGATGTTTCAGTTGGTAAGATTTTATTTAGTTTCATATCTGAAGGTATTTAGTTCGTGAATTTTGTTGAAGTAAGGATTGAATTGTTAATTAAGATTAAAATTATTATGAATTAAGTAGGATAAAATTATTAAGAATTAATTAGGATTAAAAGGTTAGGAATAATTAGAGTTAAAAATTGTTACGAATTAATTAGAGTTAAAAATTGTTACGAATTAATTAGAGTTAAAAATTGTTAAGAAATAATTAGAGTTAAAAATTATTACGAATTAATTAGAGTTAAAAATTAATTAGAGTTAAATTATTAAGAATTAATTAGAGTTAAATTATGATTAAAATTAAGAATTAATTAAGGTTTAAATTATTTAAAAATTAATGTTGAATTTATTAATTAATGATTAAATTCTTAACAGTTTTGGGTCTAGTTGCATCATTTCCATTAATTCAAAAATATCTGAATCATCTACTATTTCTTTTTTATTTAATTTTTCAAGTTTATCTAATACTTCTGTTTTGTTTGAATTTTTGTAGACATTATTAAATGTAGCTTTGATTCTAAGAAATTCTTCTTCCTCCTCATCCTTATCATCAAAGTTATATTCTTCTCCATCTTCATAGTAGGTTGAGTAATTTTCAGGGTTGTTTATTAAATTTGTTGTATTATATTTCAAATCACTAACATTAAATAAGGATTGACTATTATTCTCACCATTATCTTCAGGATAATTATCAATATTATTTTGACTTAGTATTATCAGAATTCTCATAATGATTATTAATGACAATTTCATCTTTATCCTCAGAATTATCATAACTATCAGAAAATCATTATTATCCTTAATATTTTCAAAATTATCAGTAATATTATTATCCTTAACATTTTCAGAATTATCACTAATATTATTATCATCTTTATCATTAGAGTTATCAGGTATTAAAGTATTATTATTCATGACTTTATAAGAATTATTATTAAGTTCAAAAATTTTAGCATTAATATTATATATTAAAGAATTAATGTTCGATATGTTAACATTTTCTATGTTTGATAATTTGTTATATAATACATTAAGCTGGTTATGCAAAAAATCTAACTTATCAAAAAAATTATCTAAATTACCAGAATGATATAACTGTGCAGAAAATAGAAATTTTTTGCCAAAATTAATTTTTCGTACCTTCGGCGGACACTGGTTCTTGTAGTGTCTGTGCTTTTCACATTTGAAGCATTGTACGTGGTGTTAGTGATATAAGAAAAGTGACCTAAGGCAATCACCTTATGATTGTAATCATTTATTTTAATAAATGAATATTCACTATTTGAGTATACATGTTTATGTATTTGATTGAGATCTTAAACTCATTTACTGAATGTCCGCAATACAATTCACAATATGAGAGAATTTGTGATGAATTCACAACTAGTGATTATCTCTACATGTGCAATTGTGAAGTATTGAAATTGTCCCTAGTCGATGAATTGATAAATACAGACACTATCAATTCTGTTGAGACTAGCATGGGTTATTCTCTAATCAGCTGATTCTCACTGGCTGGTGACATTGGGATGTCCGGAGATAAACATGAATACTAGATAAGGGAACTAGTTCATTGGAGTGACTGGATGTAAAACTTTATATGGTAGTCTACATATAGATATATCAATGAAGTTCTTACTGTTACTTAAGTGCGATGTTCCTTTGACTTGCGGTGTTCAAGTCATCTTGGTCATGGAGACTTATACTTTGACATCTTAAGCAAGCAACTCCAAGGAGGTATGGACCCAGGATGATTGGGTATAAGCCGAAGTGCCCGAAGATGTTTAAACAGCCTACAAAGGATTCACCACTCCTTGCGAGGAGATGTATACCCAAGGCCTATCGTCGGATTGTTACTCGAAGCCTCTGGCCAGAGCATGACATGTTCAGAGTATGAATCTCTTAAATACATGAGAGTAATTAGAATCCGTAGGACGAGAAAATGTTACTTGGGCTAGGTGTGACGTAGTCAGCCTAGTGGGGACTGACACACATAGACCGTGTCCTGAACCAAGTGGGTATAAGATGGTGAAGGGAATGTGGCACGATTCATTATAGCTGCTGAAGGGTTTCAGAATAGTTTCTGAGGTCAACCGTTGATCTTTCGATTAATTGGGGATCATGATGTACTACTAGGTGCCACTCATGATCGTTCTATAATTGGTTAATTATAGACGGCCAACATAAATCGAAAGCCTATTTAGTCACATTCACTAAGAGTAATCCGAGGGATTTACAACGAGTTGAAAATTGGATTTTCCAATCAAGAGAGATTAGGTTTGGTTGAGCCAAACGATAAGTCGAATCTGAATTTTTCAGAGACGCATCGGAAGCGTAAAATGGCTAAGTCTTTTGAAGACTTAATAGATGAATTAAATAAGTTTAATTCATTGGGGTGTGACTTGGTTGGGTCGGCCAAAGAGGGTCTCCACCCTCTTTGCTTGGCCGGGCACAACAAAGGGAGAGAACTAAGTTTTTGGCTCAGTTTATAAAATAAACCAAGTGTGATTTCTTTTATAAAATTATGGATGATATAAATTTTTTATATAATAAACCAAGGTTTGGTTTATTTTTCATGGAAATTAAAATGAATCATGGATTGGTTTATTTTATTTTATAAAATCAATCATGAATTGATTTACCATGATAAGAAAATTTATTCCATAAGAAAAAAGAGACTTGGTTTATTTTTATCATGAATTAAAAAATGATAAAACTTGGCATGATAGAATAAGTCATAGAAAATTTATTCTATAAGAAAAAGGAGACTTGGCGGTTGAGAGGCCACTATATAAAGGACCCAAGGCAAGGCTTGGAAAATAATCGAAGTATTCTTGCCTAGGCTCTCTCCCTCTCCTCCCTTCTTCCTCTTGGCCGGCCACAAGGCTCTTCTCCCTTTCTTCTTTCCGTGAGCACAAGGAGAAGCACCGAGGCGACGAAGTTCTTCCGTTGGGACGATCTTCCTCTCCAGCCATCATCACCTTGGGATTGGGCGCAAGTCATCTTCCTCCTTCTCGCCGGAATTGTGATTCCGGCCAACCTTGGTAGTTAGTTTTTCCGATGTGATTACTTCTCTCTTGGTTTTTCTTGTCGCGTTCTCAGAGAATCTAGTAGTTCTCGAGAACACAAAATTCGTGGCTTTGCGAAGTCATCCCGAAGATACTCGGCATGGACGCGAATAGAGGCGGAGCTTCCGAGGGACGCTTACGGTTGGATCTCGTCCCTTCCTTCGAGTTACGCGAGGTAATAAGTAAATTAGTTTACGTTTCTATAAAATTTTAAATATATGATCATGTCTACACAAGATAAAGTTGTATGCTTAGATGTGTGGTTAAATAATTTGAGAAATTATTTATGCTAAACCTTCCGCTGCACGTAATTAATTTTAAAATTACGAACCCGCATCCATGTCAACATGCACCCAGTCCCAACACGTGGCTCTTGTCCCTCCGGACTCCTGGCGCTGGTACCTCCTTTGCCGCTGGTGGTGACGATTGAGTCTTACGAGTAGGACATTAGTTTTTATAGTGTCCTCTCTCCCTGCACTTAAAACATATAATATGAAATTTAAATTTGGACATAATTTAAAAGATACCTGATTCACCCCTGGCTTCCCCTTGATTCTTGGCGTCTTTGCTCCGTTGGCTGTTAGTCCGGTGAAGAGCTACCAGGCTCTCATACCACTTGTAGGATCGGTGCCGTTGATAAATCGACTTGGAAAATCATGTCAAAAAACTTCGTTGTTTGTTCGTTCTAGTCAAGGAGTTAGTGTGCAGCGGAAAATAGAAAAAGAAAACAGAACAAACTAACTAACACTCGCGGGATTTATTTACTTGGTTCCCGACCCCCCAGGGTCAGTACATCCAAGGCATATGTACTCGATGTGAGTCCACTGTTGGTCTCCTTTCCACAATTTCCGGAGGTGAAGAATACCCGTCTTACAGTTGAGTTACAAGTACAAATGATATAACTGAAAATGCGAACTTGTGAACTAAAAGCAAACCAAACAAAAGTCATCCGGCCAATCCCGAAGTCCGAAGTGTGCCGCACTTTCTCCTAGAGCCCCTTGGTCGCAGAGCTTCGACTTTAGTACTTTTTCATCGCTCAAAATGACTTAGTAGATGTAGAAAGCGATGTTCTGCCTTGAGGGTTAAACCCCTTTATATAGTGGTATCCAGGCGCCCTAGAGCCTCTGAGGCACCTCATATTCGTCAAACCTGATCCGCAATGCAAACATCATGGATGTATTAGATCAGCCCATCCAGGGTGCCTAGGATGACCTTGAGGGTTCCTTGAAGCATGGGGGCGCCCGTATTAACACAGGACCCTGGATGCTTCTCCCAGGTGCCATTTTCCCAACGTTTGCTCTTCTGTCATGCCTCCAACTCCAGGTACCTGCAAGACAATTAAACACAAGACAAATATACAAATAATCTTAGCCTTAAAGATTGGTTCTGACTTTGGATTTCACCCAAAACCCTAGGTCGAACCGATGCCTAATGTTCCCTTTCTTGGGGAACACGCCTTAACCTACTCCACCCTGGAGAAGTTACTTTTGCTAAACGGGACTTTCGGTTAGACTTTTACTTAGCCTCCGAGACTACTAGATCTCGAGACGTCCGAACCTCGACCCGTCTCTACTTCTGTCCTTAGTCATCGCTTAGCTGAGACTTCGTGGAGAACAGATTGCACAAGCATAAGCACAAGCACAACGTGGAGAACTTCGTTCCTGAGACTTGTTTGCCACCAAGCCTTAAGTCCCACCTCTCTGATCACCAGGTCACCGCAATCTCACTGCAGCCTCCAGCTGCTCACCTGCAACACCCAGCCTACAACTGAGCTCACCTGGACTCTCTGAGCTTCACTCAGACTAGCTCCAGTCAGCAGCCAGCGCCCGTTGCAACCTGAGATGGCAAATGGACAAACCTGCTCCAAGGAAAGGCCTCCATTGACTCTCCTTAAGTGTTTGAATCCATCCCTGTCACCTGCACACTCAATCAGAGGTTTAGCAAATGGAATCAAACTTATATCAGCAATAGTAGAGAAGATCAAAGTGACATCAGTAGCGTATCAGTGAATGTAGGCGCGATCAGAACGTCTGATAGCGCGTTTGAATTAAAGTGATCGGTCACCGGACCGATCAGCACTATCCCAGACCGATCAGGCTCCAACCTGATCGGTCCCCAGTGAGAAACTTGGGATCGCAAGCGCGTATGATCGGTCACCCTAACCGGTCACCAGATCGGTCACCAAACCGATCCAGAAATCAGCTTGCGACAATCCCGCCTGAAATACACTGGCTGATCGGTCACTAGACCGATCAGGCTGATCCCAGACCAATCAGGCTCCAGCCTGAGATCGGTCAAGGTGAGAAACCTCGCGACAGTTGATCGTTCAACTTGATCGGTCATGGTTTCTCCCTGATCGGTCACCAGACCGATCAGACATCGCTGGATCGGTCACCAGACCGATCCAAGAGGAAACTTCGTGCCAACTTCCCTGATCGGTCACCAGACTGATCCGGGCAAGGCCAAACCCACTCTAAGTCAAGCGAACTAGCCTCCGGCCTTCTCTGACTCATCCTGGTCCCCCGGACCAAGACTCCATGCCCAGCTTCACTCACTGGGACTTCAACCTAGCTTCCCAAGCTAGGACCTGACTTCACTAACCAGGATTTCATCACCTAGCCCTCCAAGCTAGGACTTTTCACCCAACCCTGCAAGCTAGGATTTTTCACCTAGCCCTCCAAGCTAGGACTTTTCACCAAGCCCTCCAAGCTAGGACTTTTCACCTAACCCTTAAAGTTGGGACTTTTCACCTAACCCTCCAAGTTGGGAATTTTCACCTAATCTTCCAAGTTAGGACTTTTCACCTAGCCCTCCAAGCTAGGACTTTTCACCCAACCTTCCATGTTAGGACTTTTAACCTAGCCCTTCAAGCTAGGACTTTTCACCCAACCCTCCAAGTTAGGACTATTCACCTAGCCCTCCAAGCTAGGACTTTTCACCTAGCCCTCCAAGCTAGAACTTTTCATCTAACCCTCCAAGTTGGGACTTTTCACCTAATCCTCCATTTTGGGAATTTTCACCTAACCCTCTATGTAACGACCCGGAAAATTCACTCAATATTTTCTTTAAAAATATTGATCATGTCTAGATAGTCTTGAGGAACCTAGAAATATTAGTACGACCTTTAGCCTAGTTATCCATGATTTTTCCCTATTTTAATTGAGAAGCTAAGTACTAATGGGCCTTATATGGGCTTTTCTAGTACCATGGTTATTAGTGGATTTTAGATAGAATTTAATATAAATATAAATGAGTTTTAATTAGGAATATTAGCATAATTATGGGTGAGTCTTAGGGGAATTTTCGAAATTAAAAGAAAAATAAAAATAAAATGAAGTAAAAATAAAGTGCATGCACCAAGGATTGAACCTTTGACCTATGGTACCACCATGCATGTACTAACCAATTCACCTAGCAAGGGAGTGCTAGTAGGGATTGAAGTGGATTTTGGTTAAGGCTTAGGAAAAATGAAGAGTCATCAAGGGAAGAGACACCATGACTCTTCACTTGCCCCTCTTCATTGAGTATAAATGAGAGGGATGAGGAAGGGAATCGAAAACTTGACACTTAAGTTGTTGTTTTCTTCTTCTCTTCCACCAAGACTTTTCCTCTCCCTCCTTCTTCCTCCATCTAGCCGAAACCCACAAGGGGGGATCCCCTTTGGAAAAACTTCACAAGAAGGCTTCTCCTTTAAGATCCAAGGTTTTGTTCAAGGATTTCAAAGGTTAGAGGTGGTCAAAAGGCAACAAGATCTTCATCCTTCTCTCAAATCTAAGGTCTATAACCAAGATAGTCTAAGGTAAGACCCTCTCACCTGTGGTGTAATTGTTTTTCTTGATATGGATATGATCTAAGCTTTTTGTTTGAGATCTAAGATGAATAAAAACCCATGAAGGAGGACTTAGGGTTTCGGCCACCTTCAAGCTTCCATGGCTAGGATTAGTTTTAACTCTCTAATGATGGTTCTTATGACTCCTTATGATGAAAGTAATGTTAGTGGTGATTCACATGAATTTTTACATGCTTAATAGTTCTTATAGATTTCGGCCAAGAACCCTAATCCATGGTTAGACCTTGATCTAACCATTCAACATGTTAATTTTGTTTCCCCTATGACATGATGGATAGTAATTGTGTTTTGTAAGAATTTTTCTATGAATTTTATGGACCTTTAGGTTTCGGCCAAGAGCAAATCTAGGGTTAAGGGATTAGGGTTAGCCTTAATTATGGGACCAAATATTTTTCTATGGCATTTTATGTTTGTATGGGATGTTATTGGTGATCTATATGCATTTTTCCATGGACCTAGGGCTCCTTAGGGTTTCGGCCAAGGCCATAACCTAGGTTTAGGATTGGGTTAAGACCACAAGGATGCATGTTTATAGGGTACTAAGATGTATGTATATGGTTAAGTATGTTGAAAGAATTTTATGTCACCCAAAACCTTAGCTTATGGGTCATGACTTGTATGATAGGCCATTTGTTATAATGATTCATAAATGCTTAGACCATGTGCCATGAACCCAAGGAAATGTATCATGTATGAAAGGACCTAGGCATGTTTTCCTATGAACCATGACCATGCATGTATTTATGAATTAAGATGCTAGTTATGTATGTATGCCATGATTTATGAATGATATGTATGCATGTCATGGTCATGGACGAAAATGATGAATGAAGTTAAAGTTCATGCCTTCGAGGCATAATGATGATATGGAATGAAAATGATGAATGAAGATAAGGTTCATGCCTTCAAGACATAATGATAATGTTAAGCATTAAGAATGAATGATTATGCTATGTATGTTTATGAATGAAGAAGCATGTGAAAGTATTTTATTTTTATGAATGGGCTTGTATCGGACCTAAGTAAGGTCCACGGTTCTGGACTACCGATGAAGCTGTCCACGGTTCTGGACTACCGATGAAGTTGTCCACAGTTCTGGACTACCGATGAAGAAGTCCACGGTTCAGGGACTACCGATGAAGCTGTCCTTACCCAAGTAGGTCGAGATTAGCTACCTCGTATTTACATAGGGATGCACGGATATGATGTATGAATGTGATACAAGCTAGGGCCCCAATGAATGTTATGATTATATTTAAGTATTTAAAAGTATGATTTTAAACTAAGCATCCTTATGGTATATGCATTTGCCCCATGCATCCATCCATGTTATGCATTATGTTTATGATAAGTATGCTTATGCAAAGTAAGTTTATGCAAGGTACGTTTATGCGAAGTATGTTATGCAAAGTATGATAATGCAAAGTATGTTTATGCCATGATTTTATTTATGTTCATGCTAAATTATGATGCCATGATTTTATTTATGTTCATGCTAGATTATGATGCCATGATGATATCTATGTTCATGCTAAATTATGATGCCATGATTTTATTTATGTTCATGCTAAATTATGATGCCATGATTTTATTTATGTTCATGCTAAATTATGATGTCATGATTTTATTTATGTTCATGCTAGATTATGATGCCATGATGATATCTATGTTCATGCTAAATTATGATGTCATGATTTTATTTATGTTCATGCTAAACTATGATGCCATGATGATATCTATGTTCATGCTAAATTATGATGCCATGATTTTAGTATGTTTATGCTAAAACGATGATGCCTTGATTGTGTATATGTTCATGATAAGAAGTATGCTAAGATATGTAGGATTGAAGCATTATGTTCATGTTTATACGACGTATGGATTTTTGTGAGTAGGAAAAGGGTCTTACTAAGCCTACGTGCTTATAGTTTCATTTTCTTATACCGCAGATCTAGCAAGAGATTTCTAAGGGAAGCAGCAAGAGAGGCAAGAACATGTGTGTGTGGTAGTGACATGGCCAAGAATCCCCTCATTTCACTTATCGCATGTTTGGTGACCTGACAATGCTTATTTTGGTTTTATGCTCGACTTATGATAGTTCTGCCTAAGAAACAACCTACTATTCGTGAAGTTATGGATAAACTACTTGCTACCTGAAATGCTTATGAATAAGTTATGGAAAGTTGATATCATGATGCTATGCATGCTGGTAATATGTTACCTGAAATGCTTATGAATAAGTTATGGAAAGTTGATACCATGATGCTAGGTATGCTGGTAATATGTTAAGTATAATGTCACCATGTCCATGAATGATAACCCAGACATGTGTATATGATTTAAGTACTAGTTGCATGGTTAAAAGCATATGAAAAAGGAAAAGAAAAAAAAGAATATATTATTCCGCTGCATTAAGATTTTTTATATGTACATGTATGTTTAGCGTGACACCGCTTTATGAAAAAAAAGCATGCGTTACAGGTTGGTATCAGAGCAGTTGCCATCTCACTACACACACATCAAGCCTCCTTCCTGCAGCTTCCAAGTAAGTATCTCTATGCATACTTTATGTTTTCTTGTATGAAGTCTAGCATATACAAGTATGAATGATACCTTATGATGGATAATGGAAAGTACCTATAAGATATGTGAATATGGATGATACCTTATGATTCTAGAATATGCAAGTATGGATGATACCTTTTGATTTTAGAATATGCAAGTATGGATGATACCTTATGATTCAAGAATATGTAAGTATGGATGATATTTTATGATTCTAGAATATGCAAGTATGAAGGATATTTTAGGATAGCAAGTACTTTTAGGATGTGTAAGGTGAACGATACTTTACCTCATTTTTAGGAAATTCAAATACTTTAGAATTGGATATGCGGGTAAGAATAACAATAACTTATAACAGCCTTACTTGTCTTTTATATGTGAGTGATAGTAGCGAGAGTGATCCGTGAAGATTTAACTTAAGTAGCTGTAGTCATGTGGAATAAATATAGTAAATGATTGAGTGGTGGTGAAACGGAGTAAATTGGAAAAGAAGAGTAAGTAGATGTGAGAGGAGGAATGCGTAAGTAATGAGGAGATTCTCGGTATGAGTGTCATGACGGTCTGGAACTAAGAAGAGTTGTGAACCAAAGCAAGTTTGTACCGTTGATGAAAGTCATATATTAAAATTTAGCGATGAGCCTAGAGTAAAGAGAGGATTGTGTTTTATTAATGGAGACTTATCAGCTATGGTATTAAGGGAGTAGAGTATTTAGTGTAGATATTCTAAGAGATTATAGTAGTGATGAAATAAAGACTTAGTGATGTAGATCTATTAGGAACAGATTAAGGTGTTAAGTTATTTGACTTCTTTTTTAAAAAAAACGGATATATATATAGTAGTAGCAATAGAGTAATATTCTTGATATAAGAAGGAGAGAGGGTAAGAACTAGATATGCAAAAGAAGGAGTGATAGAATAGGACCTTAGCTATAACTCTGTATGAAGGAACTAGATGTTAAGGTTATCAAAGGCAAGAAGGTAGTAAGGACTCTAGGTCAAGCAAATTTACTAGGTGAAACGATCTAATAAAGTATAGGTTTTGGAAAAAGGTTGATATAGGAATATTTTACAAATTCTTGTTGGAAAATAAATAATGAGAGAGAGTTTTGTAAAGAATAGTATTAGCTTTATGAAATTTGGTAAAGAATATATTAGATATTCGTTGCTTAAAAGTAAGGTTATAGAGAAGTAAGATACGGAGATCATAAGAATGTGATTTTGTGATTAGAGTGGAGAAAGCATGACCGGTAAATGAGAAAAGGTATTTGGATATGTGAAAGAAGACTATGGAAAGATGGAATAAGCAAAAGTAAGGATGACAAGCGAAAGTAAAGATGACAATGTAATAGGAAAAATTTTGTAAGGTAGAGAATGTGGTACATATATGTTGTGCGAAAAGTACTAAGAGTATTTGCAGAGAAAAAAAAGGGATGTTTATTGTAGGAAGAGTGGAGCAAAAAGTCAGATGAAGTAATAATAAAAAAACTTGTTTATTGTGTTTAGGTTGATAAAAAGTAAAGAGATTGGCATGTTATATTTAGTTTAAACTAGATAGTAAAATCTTGGATACAAGTGTTTCGAGTTAGCTTTTAGGTTAGCATAGATTATTAGCCAAAGACTAGTTATCTGATAATGAGTTTAATATAGTATTTTAGGAATTTAATTGAGAAATTTTAGCATAAATAACAGAGACTGGATGCATTATAGGTTAGGTAGTTAAAACAAAGTAAGTAGCTCAAATAACTAGAATAGGAAGTAATATGATAAGCGATACATGGGTTTATGTACTATGAGAAGTTATGTTACATAGAAACGAATATACTATTAAAATAGATAATAAAAGAAAGAATAATAAAGTAAGAATAGTTCTCGGAAAAAGGGGTAACGAGATTCGAGTAGAAAGGAGAAAGAGTTTGTACTTATATAAAGCTGTAATTATGTTGTCGAGGAGTAGATTTGAAGTATGATACTGAAAGTAATAAAAGAGAATCATATAATAATAATCGTCGTAATTTTCATTTTGTTTAATACAGATAAAAGATGTATGTGAGAAGCAGAGACATTGAAATCAGTTCCAATTGAGAAGAGCTTCGGAGTAATAAGTTGGTGCATAGATGATAGACTTGTGCATAGTAAGTGAAAGTTAGAGTCTTGTTTGAAGTAGCAAATTAACCAGGAATACGTTAAATTATACTCTTTCATGTATAGCTTAATAGTAGACAAAATTTTGACAATAAGTATTAGAAACAGTGATAAATAATTAGAGCTAGAAAAAAAACAACAAATTGCAAGAGAATACATGTAGATTGTTGTCAAACTACTAAGATTTGCTATAACGCGTATGAAAAAAAAAATGTTTGAGATTAAATCATAGTTAGGTATTAGAAGCACCTAAATAGAGAGATGTAGCAATTTTGATCTAAGAGTTGCATAACTAATAGACAAAAGCTAAGGAACAAGGAGGTACCTTTAGTCAAGGTCCTATGGCAAAGTCAACGGTTCGAGGAAGCTACCTGGGAACGCGAGGACGAGAGGAGACGCAAGTACTCGGAGATATTTTAAGTTCGAGGACGAACTTTCACGAGGTATGGGGGATTGTAACGACCCGGAAAATTCTCTCAATATTTTCTTTAAAAATATTGACCATGTCTAGATAGTCTTGAGGAACCTAGAAATATTAGTACGACCTTTAGCCTAGTTATCCATGATTTTTCCCTATTTAAATTGAGAAGCTAAGTACTAATGGGCCTTATATGGGCTTTTCTAGTACCATGGTTATTAGTGGATTTTAGATAGAATTTAATATAAATATAAATGAGTTTTAATTAGGAATATTAGCATAATTATGGGTGAGTCTTAGGGGAATTTTCGAAATTAAAAGAAAAATAAAAATAAAATGAAGTAAAAATAAAGTGCATGCACCAAGGATTGAACCTTGGACCTATGGTACCACCATGCATGTACTAACCAATTCACCTAGCAAGGGAGTGCTAGTAGGGAATGAAGTGGATTTTCGTTAAGGCTTAGGGAAAATGAAGAGTCATTAAGGGAAGAGACACCATGACTCTTCACTTGCCCCTCTTCATTGAGTATAAATGAGAGGGATGAGGAAGGGAATCGAAAACTTGGCACTTAAGTTGTTGTTTTCTTCTTCTCTTCCACCAAGACTTTTCCTCTCCCTCCTTCTTCCTCCATCTATCCGAAACCCACAAGGGGGTTTCCCCTTTGGAAAAACTTCACAAGAAGGCTTCTCCTTCAAGATCCAAGGTTTTGTTCAAGGATTTCAAAGGTTAGAGGTGGTCAAAAGGCAACAAAATCTTCATCCTTCTCTCAAATCTAAGGTCTATAACCAAGATAGTCTAAGGTAAGACCTCCTCGCCTGTGGTGTAATGGTTTTTCTTGATATGGATATGATCTAAGCTTTTTGTTTGAGATCTAAGATGAAAAAAACCCATGAAGGAGGACTTAGGGTTTCGTCCACCTTCAAGCTTCCATGGCTAGGATTAGTTTTAACTCTATAATGATGGTTCTTATGTCTCCTTATGATGTAAGTAATGTTAGTGGTGATTCACATGAATTTTTACATACTTAATAGTTCTTATAGATTTCGGCCAAGAACCCTAATCCATGGTTAGACCTTGATCTAACCATTCAACATGTTAATTTTGATTCCCCTATGACATGATGGATAGTAATTGTGTTTTGTAAGAATTTTTCCATGAATTTTATGGACCTTTAGGTTTCGGCCAAGTGCAAATCTAGGGGTAAGGGATTAGGGTTAGCTTTAATTATGGGATCAAATGTTTTTCTATGGCATTTTATGTTTGTATGAGATGTTATTGGTGTTAGTGATATGAGAGAAGTGTCCTAAGGCAATCGCCTTATGATTGTAAACATTTATTTTAATAAATGATAATTCACTATTTGAGTATACATGTTTGTGTATTTGATTGGGATCTTAAACTCATCTAATGAATGTCCGCAATACAATTCACAGCATAAGAGAATTTGTGATGGGATCACAACTAGTGATTATCTCTAAATGTGCAATTGTGAAGTATTGAAAATATCCCTAGTCGATGAATTGATAAAAACGGGCATTATCAATTCTGTTGATACTAGCATGGGTTATTCTCTAATCAGCTGATTCTCACTGGCTGGTGACATTGGGATGTCCGGAGATAAACATGGATGCTAGTTAAGGGAACTAGTTCATTGGAGTGACTAGCTGTAAAACTTCATATGGTAATCTATATAGATATGTCACTGAAGTTATTACTGCAGCTTAAGTGCGATGTTCCTTTGACTTGCGGTGTTCAAGTCATCTTAGTCATGGAGACTTATACTTTAACATCTTAAGCAAGCATCTCCAAGGAGGTGTGGACCCAGGATGATTGGGTATAAGCCGAAGTGCCTGAAGATGTTTGAACAGCCTACAAAGGATTCACCACTCCTTGCGAGAAGATGTATACCCAGGCCTATCGTCGGATTGTTACTCAAAGCCTCTGGCCAGAGCATATCATGTTTTAGAGTGCGAGTCTCTTAAATACATGAGAGTAATTAGAAATCCAAAGGACGAGAAAGACATTACTTGGGCTAGGTGTGACGTAGTCAGCCTAGTGGGGACTGACACAAATAGACCGTGTCCTGAACCATGTGGGTATAAGATGGTGAAGGGAATGGGGCACAATTCATTATAGCAGCTGAAGGGTTTCGGAAATACTTCTGAGGTCAAACCGTTGATCTTTCGATTAATTGGGGGTCATGATGTACTACTAGGTGCAACTCATGACCGTTCTATAATTGGTTAATTATAGACGGCCAACTTAAATCGAAAGCCTATTTAGTCACACGCACTACGAGTAATCCGAGGGATTTAAAACGAGTTGAAAATTAGATTTTTCGATCAAGAGAAATAAGTTGAATCAGAGTTAATCAGAGGTGCAACAGAAGCTTAAAATGGCTAAGTCTTTTGAAGGCTTATTGGGCGAATTAAATGAGTTTAATTCGCGATTGGTGTGGCTTGGTTTGGCCGGCCAAAGAGGGTGCCAAACCCCTTTGGTTTGGCCTGCCATCACTTGGGGAGAAAACCATTTTATTTGGTTTAATTAATAAAATAAATCTAGCGCGATTTGTTTTATAAATTATTGATAAATAAATTTGTGTAAAGAAATTTATATAAATAAATTTATAGAAATTTATTCTTTTATAGAAATTAAAAGTATCCATGGAATGGTTTATTTTAATTGTATAAAATCAATTATGAATTGATTTTTCCATAATAAGAAAGTTTATAAATTTCTTGTAAAATTTATTCCATAATAAAAGGAGAGATATAATTGTTTTATTATAAAGTTAGTTATAATAAAACTTGGTTTAAACGGAATAATTCATAAGAGAATTTATAGGATAAATTTGTTATGAAAATTCCGTTAAGAGAATTTGTTTTATTATAAAGTTAGTTATAATAAAACTAGGCATAACGGAATAAGTCATAAGAATTTTATAAAGATAAATTTCTTATGATAACTAATTCCGTTAATTCCGTTACAAGAGAGACTTGGCAAGGGAGAGGCCAATATAAAAAGGAACCAAAGGCAAGCCTTGAATTCCGAATCGATATAGAGTGATCAAGAGATTAACTTTCTCCCTCTCTCTCTTCTATTCTCTTCCCCTCCTTTCTCCTTCCCACCTAAGGCCGGCGCCCCTTAGGGCATCCTAGGGCTGGCGCCCTTCCTTGAGAGCTAGGGTCGGTGCTCCATCCAATCCAAGTGGTTGCCGTGAGCTACATACACCAAGGAGAAGCCAACCAAGTAGAAGAAGAAGCAGATCGCATCTCCTTCCTTCCCGGAATTTGGATTCCGATTCTTGGTGGTTAGTTTCCATTCTTTTCTCTTGTTGTTCTAGTTGTGCCTTTAGAGAATCTAGTAGTTCTCGTCGGCACAAAACTCATGGCTTTGCGAAGTCATCCCGAAGAGAACTCGGCGTGGACGCGAATAGAGGCGAAGCTTCCAAGGGACGCTACGGTTGGATCTCGTCCCTTTCTTCGAGTTACGCGAGGTACAAAGTAAATTAGTTTACTTTTCCGCAAAAGTTTTTAATTTATGATCATGTCCACACATCATAAGGTCGCATGCTAGATACGTAGTTAAAATAATTTGAGAAATTATTATGCTAATTCTTCCGCTGCACGTAAAAATTTAAAGTTTCACGAACCCTTATCCTTGTCGACATGCACCCGGTCCCAACAGTGGTATCAGAGCCAGTTAGTGTTTGACATAATCATATAATTGTTTTGCGGAAAACTTTGTCATGATCTCAATTTTGGAAAATTTTTCAATTATGGAAACTTTCCAATTATAATAATTTTTAAATTTAGGAATTTCAAAGTTTGTAAATCCTCATGAAATTTCGCAAACGTTTGAAATTTTCTAGTTTCTGAAATTTTATAATAATTGTGAAAACTTCCCATCTTTGGAAACTTTCGAATTTTGGAAAATTTTCTATTTTAGAAAATTTCCAATTTTAGAAATATGTAAGTTTTCTTTGTACCGGAAAATTACAATTATTCTGAAAACCTATTATGAAATCTCGCGATTTTGGACACTTTCTTTCAAGAAAGTCTAGACAAATTTATGGATAATTAATTGATAATTAAATTTAAATTGGTTTTTAAATTGACAACAAAATTCTTTATTTTAGATTGAGCCTTCGGGAGCCGTCCAATTTAAAGTTAGTTGTTGTAATTTAAATTTCCCAATTTTAAATGAAATTGTCATGTTTAATTTGGTTACGCTTCCGAAGCGGACCAAATTCGATTTACGACAAATTACTTTTCTTTGGGTATCTGAGCCTCGGGGAGCCACCCTTAGAAAACGATTTGTTGTAATTAATTAAATCCATAAATAAAATATGTTTTAAGAGGTGATGCTCTTACATATTGTTGTCTCCAAAATTAATTAGGAAAATGGTTTCTTATAGAGTTTCTTAAATGAGATTTTCATGAAAATAATATGTGGTTGAATTAAGGGAATTGTCTCTTAATTTAATAAGTTTTGATTTAGAGAAATCAAAGTCTTGAACTTATTATTTCCGAAATTGATTATGACAATTTAGGAAATTGTTTCCCAAAATAATTCCTTTAATAAAGTATGAGATTAGAATTAGGAAATCCGGTTCCTAATTCAATTAATGAAACTTGATAACTTAAGTCACATACATACTTTATTAAGGATATCGTTAGTCATGACATAATTATATGTCATGAATGTGCATTAAAAGGAAAAGATGAGACCCAAAACCCCTTACAAAATATTAAGGCTAACACCTTCCATTAATATGGTTAGAATCGGAGTTTTGTTTCTCGTTTGGGTTGATGGACACATCCATGCCCGACTTGAACCTCAACATGTTCAAACCATGGAATTTGTTTATGAATAATATAGTTGGAGTCAGAGGTCAATCCTTAGTTTTGGTTGTTGGACACATCCAAGCCTGACTAAACGGTTGAATGAGCTCCAACCATGTTAAAACTATTTCTTGATTAATGGGTCAGCCTTAAGCTTGGAGCATCGATTTGTTGTGCCACAGCCAAGGTCGATGTAAAGAGAGGTGCAGTTGGGTGCTATGTATAATGTCGCATACTTGTTAATNTGCTTCTCCCACTGGTAGGCTACCTTGTCTGAACTCCATGAAGTCCTCGTAGTGCTTGTTGGTAACCCGCATGTGGAAGAACTCCTCATAGAACTCTTGCTCGAAATCTGCCCAGCTCATCTGGTTGACTATCCTCTTACTCTTGACTCGCTCCCACCACATACGAGCATCTCCAGTTAGGCAGAAGGAGGCACATTTGACCTTCTCGACTTCTGGCCAGTCAAGAAGCTCCATCGTGCTCTCTAAAGTCTTGACCAAGCCCTGGGCATCCCAGGGCTCAGTCGTGCCTGAGAAGCTTTCGGGTTTCAGCCTCTGCCACTGGACGAGGTATGCTTCTTGTCTTCGGTTCACGGCAGGGGTTTCCTGTGTGACTGGTGGAACTTCAGCCACCACTGGAGTTCCCACTCCTGCTATGGGTGGTGTAGGGGGCACTGGGTGCTGATTCGCCATCAGTGTGGCGATGGTCTTCTGTTGTTCTGTAATCTGAGCTTGCATTTGAGCAATGACTGCCATCAGGTTTGGCTGTTCTGTGCCAGGCTCACTGTTATCTTGAACTGGAGTTCTGTTATTAGCATTTGGAGCTCGGCCTCTTCTTGCCATCTAATAATGCATAAAGGAACAAGAAATCACTACTACATCTCTAGGTATAAACTTGTCTTCTTACTTAGAAATCTGATATCCATTCTAGGGATTAAACATGATTCCGTGATACTAAAGGATTAAACATGCTTCCTTGTTCTATGCACATGTGAATAAGTACTTAAGCATTTCTCTATACTGCAGTTAAATAAAGGAGCAATAGAAAAAACTGAAACTTAAAGCTTTCTTACTTGAAGACGGCAAGGTTGATGCTGATGTGTGTGTGATGCTGGAGAATGGGAACTGCTCTGATACCACCTGTAACGACCCGCCTTCTCTGCCTTAGACGGACCGCTACTTCTTCTACTTCTTGACTCTAATGCACGACTAAAAATGCGAAAATCTTTTTTTTTCTTTTTAATCTATCTGAGAATGATATTCTAACTTAAATAGTCATGCATGATACCGTGTCACACTTTCTTTCTCAAAAACTCGTAAGAACATACTTATTGAAACTTGCCTCGCTCAACTCAGCTTACGGATATCAGTCGACTGGTACTGTACCAGTCGACTGGTACGCCTGAAATCTGAATATTCAGATTCGAAACTTAGTTTCCAAAAGCCACCAAATTTATAGATTCAAGCCATAACAAGACACAACACCGTTTCTATACTCTATACCAGTTTTCTGAACAATTTAGCCAATCAAAACGAATCCATAAACTTGAATTTAGGACTTTTGCGGAATTTAGCAAGTTATGAAAAATCTACATAGACTTTAAGCTAGAGTTTGTACCAAACTTAACTTCTAACCATTGATACTCATCACACAAAATTCTGAAACATCCCTAAGGCATAATCAAATGAGAAAACAACTTTTCTAAACATACTTAAGCAATAAAAACTTGATTCAAAGGGAAATTAATACTATCTTGGCACATGCATCTATTTCTCTAACAAAGTATCAATATTTCAAACTACTCCCACTTCTACTCATCCAATGCAATCATAAGGATATATATGCTAAATGAAATGACATGGAATCTTCACCCTAAGAAATTGAGTATGTAAAACTATTCAAAGCTTAAATGTTCACTAAACTCCATAAAGCAAGAACTTGAAATTTGAATAAACTATAATATTGTAATTCAAATAACTAAATTGTCTCGTCTCAAAGATCTCTCCAAAATCAGCCACGACACACACTTTACTCAGCACCGCCTCGTCGCCTTCCTTCAGAATTGCTTGCCTTTACCTTTATCTGCAGTAAGAGGAAATGCAACTAGTAAGCAAAAAGCTTAGTAAGTACTATCTAGCTCACAAAATCTCGAAATGTGCAAACATGCTTCTTGAACAATATGAAAATCATATGAGATACTTATATGCTTGAAAGAAAACTAAGAACATGTATAACTCAAAAACATGCATACTCAAGCATTAATAAATCTCGATTTACTTTTCTTGACTCAACTTGAAACTTTAGCTATTCTTTAACTTTTTGATAAACTCTTTAAACTTTAGAAACTTTGCTAAAGCATATACTTGAAAATAATAATCACTTGGATCCACTGAAGACGTAAGTACCATCTCATATGCGTGTTCCCTAAAAGGTTGGGGTAGCGAGCCACCAATCCTAATAGAGCAGACCTTGGTCTACCAGGGCCAAGACCTTGGAATTGGACACCTGGATTTCTTTAACGACGCCCTTGGACGCCGGGTACTGGCCTTAGAAAATAAAATAGCTTTTCTTTCTTTTCTTTCTTATCTGTAAATGCCTTGGCATTTTCTCGAGCACCTTGCGTGCTAAAATCCCTAAATCTTGACTTTTGGGGATTTCTTAAGGCCTTGGCCTTTTCTTTTCTTGTCTTTATCTTCTCTTTTCTTTTCTCATAACTTTCTTAGCCCCTAATCTCACATAGGGTGCTTTATCAAACTTATACAAGCATATAATGAACTAAGATCACATGCAAAAACCTAAACAAAAAGGAAATATCTCTTTTAAAAAGTTTTAAGGGAAATTCTTGCGGAAAAACCGCCTCTTACTGCAGGTGAGCAGTACTTACCTTGATATCTTGGACTTACAACCAAGATTGACGTCTAGGACTCGGGAGAAACTTGAGATCTCGGAGAATTCTTCGCGCCTACGCGTTCTCCTCGTCGAGACGAATACAACGCTCCGCTTTCTTTGATCCCTCCTTGGCCGGCGCCCCTTGGAAGAGAGGAGAAGGGCTTGGGCGTGCGTGCGTGAGAGGGAGAGGCTGCTTCGCGCGGCTAGGGTGAGGAAGAGAAACCCAAAATTCTAATTTCCTCTCTTAACTTATCTATTGATACTTATGGGGGGCGGATTGACCTAACCACACCTTAAATATATATCTCTCCACCCTTTGCTGTGCTTGATACCCTAGCCTGGCTGGTCGCGCGCTTGCCTGGTCTCCTGCTGGTCGCGAGTTCGAACCCCCGGCTGCCCTTAAACGTTTTTTTTTATATACTAAACGAACTCAAAAAATTCCTTAAAAATATTCTAAAAATCCCTAAAAATATCTAGAATATTTCTAAACCATTTTTAAATAATTCTAAGGGCTTTAAGAACTAAAAATGGAAATTTTGGGACGTTACACTTCATGCCCAATTCCTCGAACCAAGACTTCGTGCCTTGCTTCACTCACCAGGTCTTCGGTGCCATGACAAGGACTTCTTTGTTAGTCATCTTTATCCTGAATAGACTTCTCTCTGCCAAACATCATGTCTTGTTTGGCTTAGTCCTTGGTGTAACCAACCAGATATGGGTTTAATTACTTTGCCAAATATCAAGTCCTATTTGGCTTATCCCTTGATCAAATTGACCAACTCTGGGTTCTCTACCAAACTTCAGATTCTGTTTACCTAACCCTTGCTCTAACTGATTAAACCTTGGTATATTGTCAAACATATTAGATCTAGGTTTGATTACTTTGCCAACATCAGGTCCTGTTTGGCTAATCCTTTGGTCAAACTGATCAACCCTGGGTCTATCTTACCAAACATCAAGTCCTATTTAGCATAACCCTTAGTCAGATTGACTAGACCTTGGTATATTGTCCAATATCGAAACACTAGAGGTTGACTATTCATGTCTGATGCTTTTTGCACCAACAGAGTTCAGTTCAATATTATCTGAACCAATTACTTTAAGTATAGCATTGTTGCCAAATGTAACTAAACCTATATTCTTATACTTGATTTTGGTGAACTTTAATTTGTCTCCAGTCATATGTCTGGAGCACCCACTATTCAACATATATTGATCCAAAGTTGTATATTCCTACTCATAAAGTGCTCTAATTTAGATCCATATTTGTAGAAGTATAGGGATAGATTAATTGAGTTTTATTGCCTAGTCTATCTCGCCCAGTTTAAGTTATCAATTATGATACTCCTATGGATATATTCATGAGACAAATTTTACCTTAACAAGTTTGATCTGACCAGTTGGATTTGAAAATTAAATTATGTTATGTTTGAATTCTAAATTATTGAAATAAAATTAAGTCAAGTTTAATTTAAATTTTAATTTTTGAAAAAAATTAAGTTAAGTTAAATTAAGTTTGAAAATTAAGTTTATGTTTAATTTTGAAAAGGATAAATTTTGAAATTAAATTTTAAATTATGTTTGAGTTTAATTTTGAAAAGGTTAAATTTTGAATTAAATTTCAAATTTTGAAAAGTTATGTTTAAGTTTCATTTTGAAAACATTAAAATTGAATTAAATTTTGAATTTTTGAAAAATTAATTATGAAATAAATTTTAAATTTTTGAAAAATTAATTTTGAATTAATTTGAATTTTTGAAAAACTAAGTTAAGTTTAAATTTTGAATGTTTTGAAAAATTAAGTTTGAATTTAAATTTATTTTTTTTAAAAAAAATTAAGTTACGTTTAAATTAGTGTTTAATTATTGAAAAGCTATGTTAAGTATTTTAAGTTTAGAATTTTAAATAAGGTAAAATTTTAAATTTGATTCAGTAAATTAAAAGTGAGATTAATTTAGTTTGTGAAGTTGGCTGGGTTGGACTAATCTTTTTAGGTCTTAAGCATGTCACCCATTTCTACGGGTCAAAACAGGAAAACCTTATCTATATTGAGAGATGCATCAAATTTTATCTTTGAATTTAATTTGGAAGCTATGATTTGATTAAACCTTGAGTTAGATTCAGGTTTAATAAGTAGTAAACTGAAAATAAATTTCAATAATCGGCTTCTAGGTCTTGGCGAGGCACAGGGGCCTTCTTGAATATCGGAGCAACGACCCTTTCCTAGACAAAGCATTTTAAAAAAATTTTATTTTCATGTTACTTTTTGAGAAACCTTGGTCTAACTAGTCGAGGATGTGGTGAGGTAGATTCAGCTAGTTCAATCGGGCTAAAAAGACCAAATAGGGTACGTCTTACCCTACCTGACTCATTAGACAGGCTTTCCTAACGTACTATCATCTCGCCCCACCCTAATACTAGGTTGTGCAAGTTCTAACCATTTCTATTCCTAAGCATTGTAATTTTACAGAAAAATAAATAAACAATCATTCAAGCAATAAAAAAACATGCAAAGAAATCATCTAATGATAAAGATGGTTTTTCTATTAGCTCCCCCTGGAT
Source organism: Boesenbergia rotunda (assembly GCA_024364735.1). NCBI lineage: Eukaryota > Viridiplantae > Streptophyta > Magnoliopsida > Zingiberales > Zingiberaceae > Boesenbergia > Boesenbergia rotunda. The sequence goes on from JAGFNQ010002419.1 coordinate 42,922, forward strand.
TAAAGCCTCGATATGTACTATCTAGGAAATGAATTTTGTCCTTGAGGATCCAATAGTGATTTGGTTCTGCTTGATTAATCATGCTTAGTTTAGGGACCCATGCTTGGACTCGAGTGTTAGTACGGTTCAACATTGAATAGTACAATCTATATCGTGAGTTGGTATACCCAAGTCCGAAACGGTTAAGAACGACTTTCTGTTTTAGAAGAATCATATCAAGATTCATGGAACCTGAGGTGAACCTCTTTAAGGCAACTCTAAGTTCCTTGACTTGAGTTTTCAAGGAGGAATTCTCTTCCTCAAGTTGTTGGACTTGAGTTGAGGTTCCTTCCTGAACACTCTCAGTCAATGGCCTTGAGTTAGCCTCCTCCTTAAGGGCTTTTACCTCTTTTTGGAGGGGCATAACCTGGATATTAGATTTGGACAACTTATGTGATACATAGGAAATTAAATCATACAAGTCAAATTCAGGGGAACCTCTTACAGAGATTTGACCATCTTGTAACATTGAGAGTGTTCCGGTTCCGTAGCTTTCTTCCGGCTCTGCTTCAGACTCGGACTCGGTGTTGAGTTCTTTTGATGCCGTCAGCATGAGGAGGTTTGAGTGGGGTACTTCTTCATCATCCAAGGATGACTCATCCCATGTAGCTTGGAGTGCCCTCTTTCCCCATGACTTCTTTGCCTCCTTTAAGTTGGGACACTCTGATTTGAAGTGGGCCTTCTTGTTGCACCCATAACAGATGATCTCCGTCTTGCTTTTTTGACTCATACTTGGTTCAGTCAGATCATCCTTTGATTGAACCAACTTCTTCTTTCTAAACCTTTTGTTGCGAAATAACTTGACTAACTCGGTGTAGTCGATGTCGTCTTCGTCAAATTCTAAGTCGGAATCAGACTCGGGTTTTGGTTGCGGCTTTTTCTTCTTCATTTTACCTGCAACTTTACCTGCAACAAAGGCAATACCTTTCTCGACCTGTGTATAGTTAGTCTATTCATGTAATTCAAGTCCAGAAAATAACTCGTCTAAGTTAATTTTAGAAAGATCTCTCGAAACCTTGTATGCATCTACCATAGATGCTAACAGAGTGTTACCTGGGAAAGAATTTAAGGCATACCTTATCAAGTCTCAGTTCTCTACCTTATGGACGGTAGCTTGAAGACCGTTCATCAGCTCCTAGATGCATACGTAAAGTTGTACAACAGTTTCACCATCTTGCATCTTGATGTTGTAGAACTTGTTCAGGAGCAGATGCCACTTTCTGATCTTCGTGTCAGAAGTCCCTTCGTCAAGCTCAATCAACTTGTTTTAGAGCTCCTTCGCGTTGTTGAAGGGGCCGACGTGGTTGAGTTTCTCCTTCGTGAGGCCACACTAGATGGTTTGTGTTGCCTTGGTGTTAGCTTCTATTTTCTTCTTCAAGGCACTGCCTCACTCAGTGTATCCTAGAAGTTTGCCTTGAGCATTTTTTGGGACGTCCAGGCTGCCCTGGATGATAATATAATTTCCACTTGATTTTTCAGGTGGACTTCCATGTGGCTCTTCTAGTAGCTGAAGTCCTCTCCCGAGAAGAGAGGAGGATGGGCGGTGTTGTTTCCTTCTTGTTGGGCCATAGAGAATGTTGAAAAGATAGAAATAGGAAAACTAAGACTTGGTCTTGGATTGACAGTGCGATATGAAAATATAAGGGGAAAAAAATCTCGAGTGGTGTTACACCAACTTCGAGAAACAAAAAATTTATGATCGAAAAGAGAAAACAAAAGAATATCAGAAAAGGCTCAATTGGTGGTTTCACCGAAATTGAGCAACTCGCTCTAATACCACTTGCGGGGTTGATGAGATCGATAGAGAGGGGGGCGGTGAATATCGATACAAAATTTTTTGGATTTAAATCTTGAGTAAAATGTAGTAGAAATAAAATGATTAAGTCAAAACAACGCTAACAACTTTATTTTTACTTGGTTCGGAGTCTGTGACGATTCCTACTCCAAGGCCCATGGTCCTTAACCATTTTCATTGGGCAATTCTATAATTCACAAAATATGTTATAGAATATGTAATGTTAAGTATAGAAAAAAATGAAAATTTGTACTGACAACACTTGGATAAAGAAGAAGAAGTGCATTTTATCGTCGGAGCAGCATATCGTCGATCTCGAATAGTTTCGGCGTAGTGAACTTGAGCACAGAGAGCTAGAAACTTGTTTCCAAATTGATTGATGTGATTCAGAATGACGTCCAAGACTGAGGGGACAAAATCGCTTATATACTGGCACTCGGGCGCCCGAGTTCGCATAGGGGTGCCATCACATCATCATGTTGGCCGGGTCATGATCCACTGACTCAGCCAAACATTATCCTCTCTTAGGCGCCTGAATGCTCTGGGGAGTGTTGATGTAGCTCATCCAATCACTAGCCGCCAACTTAGCTTTGCCAAAGCTTAGCAAACTTGCACTGGGCGCCCGAGACCTCTTGGGCTCCTAAGACCTCTCAGGCACCTCGGAGACTGCTGATCTCCAAAACATCAGCTGCATCATAGGGTTAGTCCGAAATTCAAATAATATGTAAAGTATATAAAATAAAATGCATGTTTGACAGCTGGAGCTATCCGATCCTAACTTTGGATTTCAAAATGAAATCCTAAGTCAAACCGACGCCTACTGTTCTCTCTTTTGGAGAACACGTCTTCACCTACTCCACTATAGAGAAGTTACCTTATGTCAATCGGCACCTCTGGTTGGACTTTTGCTCAGCCTCAGAAGCTCTCGGATCTCGAGACATCCGTTCCTCAACCTGTCCCTACTTCTGTCCGTTATCCTCGCTCGGCAATGTCTTCTGTCCGATCTTCTGGATCAAGTTTTCGGTGCCTAGTCCTTGACCAGGTCTTTGTACCCAACCCTCAGTCAGGTTGTTAATGCTCAGCCCTCGGCCAAGACTTCATGCCCAGTCCTCGACCAGGACTTAGTGCTCAACCCTACAAGTCAAGTCTTCATGCCTAGGCAAACTAGGACTTTCCTGTGGGATCAGTGCCGATCGATAGAAGGGGGGGTGAATATCGACTCGAATTATTCTCGTCGGAACATTCATCGTTCGATCGTCTTTCTATCAAAGTTTGTACGCAACGGAAATATAAAATAAAAAGAAAGACAATAGAAAGACTCGTGGGATTTACATGGTTCCCAACTCCCCAGGGTCAGTACGTTCAAGGCCTAAGTTGTCTGCGTGAATCCACTAGTGCTCTCCTTTCCGGACATTCCGGAGCCGGAGAAACCCATCTCATAGTTTAAGTACAAGCACAAAAATGATAAATAAATTCAACTTAAAAAGAATACCAAATGAAAATATCGGCCAACTCTAGAAGTCCGAAGCATCGCGCACTTCTTCCTAGAGCCTCCTTGGTCGCAGAGCTTCGACGTAGCGCTTTTGCTTCGTACAGAATGCTTAGATAGATTGGAAACATGATTACTTGCGATGAGGTCGAACCCCTTTACATAGTGAGTTATTGGGCGCCTGATAAGCTCTGGGGCGCCTAACAATGCAGTCAAAACCTAATCCGCAGTAGCAAATCGATGAAGAGATAAGATCCGCTTCCCAGGCGCCTGGGAGCCTCCCAGGCGCCTAAGAAGGGCTGGCCTTAACCAGGGCGCCTAACACTACTAGCCACCTGATTCAGTCAGGTGCCCAGGAAGCTTCTTCCTAGGTCCAGTTTTTCCTGCGTTTGCTCTCCTATCTTGCCTCCAACTCCAGGTACCTGCAAGACAACAAACACAAGACAAATATACAAATAATCTTATGCCTTAGTTTATTGGTTCTGACTTTGGATTTCAACCGAAACCCTAGGTTGAACCAACGCCTAATGTTCCCTTTCCCGGGGAACGCGTCCTCACCTACACCACCCTGAAGAAGTTACCTATTGCCAACTGGGACTTCCGGTTGGACATTCGCTCAGCCTTTGACAACCCGAATCTCGAGACGTCCTACCTCGACCCATCTCTACTTCTCTCTGTGATCCTCGCTCGGCTAAGTCTTTTGCCCGATCCTTGACCATGACTTCGTGCTCAGTCTCCGAGAATCTCGGATCTCGAGACGTCTGACCTCGACCCGTCTCTACTTCTGTCGTAGTCCTTGCTTGGCTAAGACTCCGTTGCTCGATCCCCGACCAGGACTTCGTGCTTAGTCCCCTGGACCATGACTTCATGCCCAGCTTCACTCACCAGAACTTCGTCCACCTAGCTTCACTTACTAGGACTCGGCTTCACTCACCAGGATTTCTTCCACCTAGCTACACTCACTAGGAACCAACTTCACTCACCAGGTTTTCTTCCACCATAATCACTTCTTTGCTAGTCATCTTAATCCTAACTAGATTTTTTCCAACCTTCAGGTAAGTATAATCCCAAACCTCATGTCTGGTTCGATTTAATCCCTTTGTCAAACTAACCAACCCTGTGTTCTTATAACTCTACCTAACATCAGATTCTGTTTGGCTATCCCTTTGTCAACCTAATCAAAACCTGGGTTTACCCTACCAAACATCAAGTCCTGTTTGGCTTAACCCTTGATCACGTTGACTAAAACATTGAAATATTGTCTCTTATGTTGGTGTAGGAAGCACCATATCGAACCTTATTTTGATATTGGCAAAGGATTCAAAGTTAAGTACTATTTGTGATCTAACATGTTTACCAAGTGTGCAGAAAAGTCCTAGGTACACTAGGCAAGAAGTCCTGGCGAAGGGCTGCTGGGCACCTAGCGAAGGGATGCTAGGCATCGAAACCCTAATGCCTAGCGAAGGGCTGCTAGGCACCTGGCGAAGGACTGCCAGGAATCTAAAACCTGGCGAACGACTGCCAGGCACCTGGCGAAGGACTGCCAGGAACCGAAGACCTGGCGAAGGGCTGCTAGGCACCTGGTGAAGGATTGTCAGGAAACAAAGTCCTAGCGAAGGGCTACTAGGCACTTGGCAAAGGACTGCCAGGAAACAAAGTCCTAGCGAAGGGCTACTAGGCACCTGGTGAAGGACTGCCAGGAAATAAAGTCCTAGAGAAGGGCTGCTAGGCACCTGGCAAAGGACTGCCAGGAATTGAAGACCTGGCGAAGGGCTGCTGGGCAAAAGACCAACCGGAGGAGCCGGTTGGCAAAAGGTAAACTCTCCTGAGAGGAGTAGGTGAGGACGCGTTCCCCGTTGAGGGAGCAGTAGGCGTCGGTTCGACCTAGGGTTCCATTTGGGAGACCCAAAGTCAGAACCAAGACAGCTACGACTGTAAAAACTAATGTATACTCTTGCCTTGTTTGTTGTGGAACGAACCTTGGATGCAGGGACCAAAGGAACGTGTTTCTGCAGCTCAGAACGCCCCAAAAGGAGAGGTATAGCAGCTGGGCTAGGTGTCCGAGAGGTCCCGGGCGCCCAAGGTCAAAGCCACATGAGCAGTTGAGCAAAGATTGCTTCGGAAGCTCACTGGGCCAGGCGCCCTCAAGCTCCTGGCCACCCCCAGTGGCCTGGGCACCCTGGATGCCTCGAGCGCCCTGGGTCCAAGCCAACCAAGCGATCGAAGCAAGTTCAGCCGAGAAGCCAGCAGACCAAGTCAACCGGGGCGCCCCCAGTTTCCCGGGCACCCTCGTCATCTCCGAGCCTATTTTGGAGGGATAAGCTCTGACCGAGCTTCGGATGAGAGTTCTCGGATCCGAAGGCACGTGTCAGGCGCCCCCAGTATCCCGAGCGCCCCCAGGAGTGCTATAAAAGGGGTTCGACCCCTAAGGCTTCAGTGTAACGACCCGGAAAATTTTCTTAATATTTTCTTTAAAATATTGATCAAGTCTAGATAATTTTCCGAGGGACCTAGAGATATTAGTACGAACCTTAGCCTGGAAATCCATGATTTTCTCATTTAAATCGAGAAATTAAGTACTAATGAGCCTTATATGGGCTTTCTAGTACCATGATTATTGGTAGATTTTAGGCAAAATTTAATATAAATATAAATGGATTTTAATTAGGAATATTAGTATGATTATGGGTGAGTTTTAGCATGATTTTCCTATTTAAATTGAGAAGTTAAGTACTAATGGGCTTTATATGGACTCCAAAAATGGGTTTTAATTAGGTAGAATTTAATATAAATATAAAATAATTTTTATTAGGAATTTTAGCATGATTATGGGTGAATTTTAGGAGAATTTTCAGAAATAATGGAAAATAAAAATAAAAAAAATAAAGTGCATGCACCAAGGATTGAACCTTGGACCTATGGTACTACCATGCATGTACTAACCAATTCACCTAGCAAGGGAGTGCTATTAGAGGATGAAGTGGATTTTGGTTAAGGCTTAAGGGAAAATGAAGAGTCATGAAGGGAAGAGACACCATAACTCTTCACTTGCCTCCTTAATGTGGTATAAAGAGGTGGCATGGGGGTTACTTTGCTTCTTCCACCAAGTCCACCCTTCTCCCTCCTCCTTCTTCATCCTAGCCGAAACCCCAAGGGGGGATTTTCTCTTGGGAAAAGTTCTCAAGAAGGCTTCTCCTTCAAGATCCAAGGTTTTGTTCAAGGATTTCAAAGGTTAGAGGTGGTCAAAAGGCAACAAGATCTTCATCCTTCTCTCAAATCTAAGGTCTATAACTAAGATAGTCTAAAGTAAGACCCCCTCACCTGTGGTGTAATGGTTTTTCTTGATATGGATATGATCTAAGCTTTTTGTTTGAGATCTAAGATGAAAAAAAAAACCCATGAAGGAGGACTTAGGGTTTCGGCCACCTTCAAGCTTCCATGGCTAGGATTAGTTTTAACTCTCTAATGATAGTTCTTATGTCTCCTTATGATGTAAGTAATGCTAGTGGTGATTCACATGAATTTTTACATGCTTAATAATTCTTATAGATTTCGGCCAAGAACCCTAATCCATGGTTAGACCTTGATCTAACCATTCAACATGTTAATTTTGTTTCCCCTATGACATAATGGATAGTAATTGTGTTTTGTAAGAATTTTTCCATGAATTTTATGGACCTTTAGGTTTCGGCCAAGAGCAAATCTAGGGTTAAGGGATTAGGGTTAGCCTTAATTATGGGATCAAATGTTTTTCTATGGCATTTTATGTTTGTATGGGATGTTATTGGTGATCTATATGAATTTTTCCATGGACCTAGTGCTCCTTAGGGTTTCGGCCAAGGCCATAACCTAGGGCTAGGATTGGGTTAAGACCACAAGGATGCATGTTTATAGGGTACTAAGATGTATGTATATGGTTAAGTATGTTGGAAGAATTTTATGTCACCCAAAACCTTAGCTTATGGGTCATGACTTGTATGATAGGCCATTTGTTATGATGATTCATAAATGCTTAGACCATGTGCCATGAACCCAAGGAAATGTATCATGTATGAAAGGACCTAGGCATGTTTTCCTATGAACCATGACCATGCATGTTTTTATGAATTAAGATGCTAGTTAGGTATGTATGTCATGATTTATGAATGATATGTATGCATGTCATGTTGATGGATGAAAATGATGAATGAAGTTAAAGTTCATGCCTTCGAGGCATAATGATGATATGGAATGAAAATGATGAATGAAGATAAGGTTCATGCCTTCAAGGCATAATGATGATGTTAAGCATTAAGAATGAATGATTATGCTATGTATGTTTATGAATGAAGAAGCATGTGAAAGTATTTTATTTTTATGAATGGGCTTGTACCGGACCTAAGTAAGGTCCATGGTTCTGGACTACCGATGAAGATGTCCACGGTTCTGGACTACCGATGAAGCTGTCCACGGTTCTGGACTACCGATGAAGCTGTCCACGGTTCAGAGACTACCGATGAAGCTGTCCTTACCCTAGTAGGTCGAGATTAGCTACCTCGTATTTACTTAGGGATGCGCGCATATGATGTATGAATGTAGTACAAGCCAGGGCCCCAATGAATGTTATGATTATGTTTAAGTATTTAAAAGTATGATTTTAAACTAAGCATCCTTATGGTATATGCATTTGCCCCATGCATCCATCCATGTTATGCATTATGTTTATGATAAGTATGCTTATGCAAAGTAAGTTTATGAAAGGTACGTTTATGCGAAGTATGTTATGCAAAGTATGATAATGCAAAGTATGTTTATGCCATGATTTTATTTATGTTCATGCTAAATTATGATGCCATGATTTTATTTATGTTCATGCTAAATTATGATGCCATGATTTTATTTATGTTCATGCTAAATTATGATGCCATGATTTTATTTATGTTCATGCTAAATTATGATGCCATGATTTTATTTATGTTCATGCTAGATTATGATGCCATGATGATATCTATGTTCATGCTAAATTATGATGTCATGATTTTATTTATGTTCATGCTAAATTATGATGCCATGATTTTATTTATGTTCATGCTAAATTATGATGTCATGATTTTATTTATGTTCATGCTAGACTATGATGCCATGATTTTAGTATGTTTACGCTAAAACGATGATGCCATGATTGTGTATATGTTCATGATAAGAAGTATGCTATGATATGTAGGATTGAAGTATTATGTTCATGTTTATACGACGTATGGATTTTTGTGAGTAGGAAAAAGGGTCTTACTAAGCCTACGTGCTTATAGTATCATTTTCTTATACCGCAGATCAAGCAAGAGATTTCTAAGGGAAGCAACAGGAGAGGCAAGAACATGTGTGTGTGGTAGTGACATGGCCAAGAATCCCTCTCATTTCACTTATCACATGTTTTGTAACCTGACAATGCTTATTTTGGTTTTATGCTCGACTTATGATAGTTATGCCTAAGAAACAACCTACTATTCGTGAAGTTATGGATAAACTACTTGCTACCTGAAATGCTTATGAATAAGTTATGGAAAGTTGATATCATGATGCTATGCATGCTGGTAATATGTTACCTGAAATACTTATGAATAAGTTATGGAAAGTTGATACCATGATGCTAGGTATGCTGGTAATATGTTAAGTATAATGTCACCATGTCCATGAATGATAACCCAGACATGTGTATATGATTTAAGTACTAGTTGCATGGTTAAAAGCATATGAAAAAGGAAAAGAAAAAAAAGAATTTATTATTCCGCTGCATTAAGATGTTTTATATGTAACACCCCAATTTTTCCCCATAGGTAATATTATGAATTCATGAAACATTATTATGAAATGTCATGATGGGCTTGGCTTAATGGGCTTTGATGTGGATTAGTGCAAAATGTGATAAAAAGAAAGTGTAGAAAGGAGGAAGCAAGGATCGAACCTTGAACCTCCTAGTTACACTAACCATGTCTTAACCAATGTACCAAGCAATGTTTCATGTTGAGAGAATAAGAAATGTGCTGGTTAAAGCTAGGGAAGTGAAGAGACATGTCCCTTCATGAAAGTAGTATAAATAAGAGAGGGGGAAGGAAGTTTGATTCTTCTTCTTCCCCACTCTAAAAACCGAAAACCCTAGAGCCCTTCTCCCTTTCAATTTTCGAAATTTCCCCCTAGGGTTCTAACCCTAGGGAATTGGAAGGAAGAAGACTCATCCAAGGATTTTGCCCTCTACTAGGGCCAAGAGTTCTAGAGAAGTGCTAGTAAGAGGAACCCTCACCTCTCCTTCAACCAAGGGTACCCTAAAGGTTTAGAGAAGGTGAAATTCAAGCTAAAGGATGTAAGTATCCCCTCGCCTGCAGTGTAATTGTTGTGCATGATTCTTTTGTTCTTCTTGTTTTCGAAAAAGGGAAAATCCCTTGTGTAAGTTTCGGCCACCCCTTAGGGGAAGGCCTTGGTTACTCCTTGATGCATGAGAAGACCCCTTGAGACTTAGGGTATATGTATATGTTGTTTCCTTCATGATGTTATGAACAAAACCCTAGGGTTTTACCCTTGTGTAGGTTTCGGCCACCCCCAAGGGGGAGACCTTGGCTACTCCTTGATGCATGAGACCCCTTAGGACTTAGGTTATACATATATGTTGTGTCCCTTCATATTGTGATGACAAAAACTAGGGTTTAGGGTTTGGATGGGTTTCGGCCAAGGCATGGAAACTAGGGTTAGTGAGGGTTGAATTGTCCCATAATATATCCATGCTTAGTGTATTGTATGATAGTGTATACAAGGTGTTTGTATAAATGTCTGTGTGAATGTTTCATTGCAAAAACCCTAATTCCCCCTACCCTAGGACTTTCGGCCAACACCCCAAGATTAGGGTTTGTGAAGGTTAAACTACCCTATAAGATATGCTTATGTTTGGGGATGATGATATGTATATGCATGTGATGTTTAAATGGAATGTTTGATTGGAAAACTTAACTTCCCCCTAGCATGACTTTTGGCCAAGGCATAAACCATTAGGGTTGTGAAGGTTGAGTACCCCATGATGTATGCTATGCTTAGTATGATACATGATATATATATATGTGATGCTTGTATGGGATGTACCCTATGAGATATGCTTATGTTTGGGATAATGATATGTATATGCATGTGATGTTTAAATGGAATGTTTGATTGGAAAACTTAATTTTTCCCTAGCATGACTTTCGGCCAAGGCAAGGAACATTAGGGTTGTGAAGGTTGATTTCCCCATGATGTATGCTATGCTTAGTATGATGCATGATGTATATATATGTGATGCTGGTATGGGATGTTTGATGTCAAAAACCTAGCCTATCCTTACCTTATGAATTTCGGCCAAACCCTAGTTTAGGGTTAGGAAGAATGAATTTAATCCATGAAGCATGCTACCACTTTCTATGATATGAGTATGATCTATGTGACCAATCTTGTCATATATAAAGTATGTTTAAGTGGTTGAAGAATGATGTATGTATGAGCATGTCTTATAGCCCATGGGGCACCCTTATGAGATTGCATGTGATGTGTATGTTAAAATGCTTGAATGGATACTCCACTAAGTATGGGATCAAGAACACCCCTTATGTTGTGTGGTGTGTCCCTATGGGATTATGAGCACCCTTGAAGAGTGGTGTGTCCCTTGAGAAGTGAATTTGGAGTACTCCTTAGCATATATGTAAAGACATGATAAGTATTTTACTTTGTAAGTTGTGTACCCGACTCGGAAGGGGGTCGTTAAACAAATCCGGGGTGCATGTTAACTTAAGGTCATAGCTCCGGTAGGACGGAAGGGTCCTGCTCTAATGGGATTGGTGGCTCGCTACCCCAATTCATTAGGGAACGCGCATTATGTGGTACACAACTGGGCCCTATATGATGTTGAAATATTTTTAAGTAATACCTTTATAGAATTGTTTTGAAAACATTTATTATATGTGAAGGGTATGCTTAAGATACTTTATACTGCTTGCTTAGAAACTTTGATGTTAGTATGCTATGATAAACTCATGCTTATGATTCATTATGTGTACATGTTGTATTATTCCGTATGGATTTTACGAGTAGGACAGGATCTTTACTAAGCATTTGTGCTTACTAGTCTATGTGTTGTCTTATGCTGCAGATCAGGGTAAGGGACACTTAAACTAAAGGAAGAGGCAGGAGGGCTGAAGATGTGTGGGGTGGTGGCTCGGGAAAGAATGATTCTATATCTACTTTACTATGCCGATGTTAATGTTTTCTTAATAAGGAATGTTAGTGATTATACTTAGATTACTCTTATACTTGATTATGTTATGAGTTGAACTACTTGTGAACCTATCATGTTATAGGATAACTCTTTATTAAGATATTTCAAATGATGTTCTAGTATGCTTAGCACTTGTAAATATCACTTGATAGTTTTAAACAATCATGCTCAGTACTTAGTCCTTGCACTTTTGCTTTTTATTTTATGTTTAAATTATATGATTGATGGTACGTAACCCCGCCCCGAGAGTAGATATAAGGGCGGGCGTTACAGGTTGGTATTAGAGCAGATTTCCCCTCCACTACACACACAACAAGCTTCATCCTGCCGCTTCCATGTAAGAGATCCTAACCTCGTTTTACTTTAGTTCATGTACAGTAATGATTATATGGAGATGATTAATACTTGCATAACAAGTGAAAGTAGTATTAATTCTTATGTAGTCATTTATCACCTGTATGATAGATATGGCTAGAGGACGTAGCAATCGGGGTAATGAGACAGCACCCCCACCTAATATGATGCAAGTGATCACGGACCTGCAGCGTCAGGTCACTGAACAACAGCAGATAATAAATACTCTAATGACCCAGCAGGGGAACACTGCAACCCCGCAGGGAAGTCAGAATATGATACCTACTGAGCCTCCAACTGCACAGGCACCCCCGGACACTCCGGCCCGAGGAGTCCGACAGGAGGCCTACCTGATTCAGTGGCAGAGACTGAAGCCGGAAAAGTTCTCTGGCACCTGCGAGCCCTGGGACGCCCAGGCCTGGCTCAAGACAGTTGAGAGCACAGTGGAATTATTAGATTGGCCCGAGCATGAGAAAATTAAATGTGTCTCGTTCTGCCTCACTGGCGACGCCCGGATGTGGTGGGAACGGGTAAAAGCTAGAAGGTCAGTGGACCAGATGAAGTGGAAGGACTTCGAGTCCGAATTTCTGGAGGAATTCTTTAATATGCGAGTCACAAATAGGCACTTTGATGAGTTCACTGAATTCCGGCAGGGAAATCTCTCAGTCAATGATGTCGTTAAGCAATTCAACCGACTGGCACGATTATGTCCGGAGCTGGTCAGTACAGAGAAAGAAAGGGTCAGATTAATGCTCAAGATGCTCAGGGCCGAGATAGCTCTGAATGTAGCCGGCGGCATTAATAGGCCCCAGACTGCAGAAGAGCTGTTCAGCAGCGCCCTTATTACCGAGCATTATCTAAAGAATATTAACCAGCAGAGCCAACCACTGACCGCCAGCAAGAGTCAGAGTCAGTCGGGAGGTCAGAAACCTTAGAATAGCAACCCCCACTGGAAAAAGAACTACAACGGAAAGAGGAAGCCATGGGATAAATCTGCCAGTGGTGCAGGAGGCAAGAAGCCTAAATATCCCACATGTGCCACTTGTGGGAAGATGCACCTCGGGACATGCCTCTTAGGCGCCAGGAGATGCTACACCTGCGGAAAGGAAGGACACATGGCCAGAGAGTGTCCTACTGCAGCCAAAGCACCTCAGCCGCAGCATGCCCAATACAAAGGTGCTCATCCCCAGTTACACCAGATGCAGGCAGCTATAGATGGTACTCATATATGCCAGGGGAGATTAGAGGCCCCGCCTGCCACGACGAACGCCAGGGTTTTCTCTCTTAAGAAAGAAGACGTGGCGACTGCCTCTACCGTTGTCACAGGTCAGATATTTATTTACAATCAGTATGCTACTGTTTTATTTGACACTGGGGCAACACATTCGTTTATCTCTGTGCAATATGCCAAAAGAAATGACATATCACTGCAAGATTTAGACTGCAAATTTCTGACAACACTGCCCTCGGGTGAGGTGATGCCCTCTACCCAAATGCTATAACGCCCGCTTTTTTTTTTCATAAAGCGGAGTTACGTTAACATACTTAGGGCATGTAGACATCATAAGACAGCGGAATAACTTTAAGACTTACACATACATGCCCTACTACCATTCTTAACATAATGACATGGAACTCGGCATATTGACTTCATACTTAAACATCATATCATGTCATATCATGTCATACTTAACATCATATCATAGAGTTCCATAAGTCATTGTTCACGCATTCAAGCATATAAGTGACCAAAATAAGGTTCTAACATAAACGGTAAACATATGATTTCCTGGGCCAAGTCACTACCACACACATGCGTTCTTGCCCTCCTGCTGCTTCCATCATTGTCCCCTTGAATGATCTGCGGTATAAGGAAATAAGACTATAAGCACACAGGCTTAGTAAGACTCTTTCCTACTCACAAAAACCATTCATCATCTCATAATGAGCACATGAATCATTAACATACTTGGTGCTCTACTTAGAACATAACATCTTGGATCACTTATCGTATACATAGCATGGCATGAACATAAACATAAGTGAACATTCTTAAGCATGATATGATACATGGCATAAACATAAACATAGTAAACATTCTTAAGCATGGCATGATACATGGCATAAACATAAACATAGTAAACATTCTTAAGCATGGCATGATACATGGCATAAACATAAACATAGTAAACATTCTAAGCATGGCATGATACATGGCATAAACATAAACATAGTAAACATTCTAAGCATGGCATGATACATGGCATAAACATATACATAGTAAACATTCTAAGCATTCTTGACATGGCATACTACATGGTATAAACATGTCTATAAGGTGTAAACCAACCCGTATGGCCTAAACATAGACCTACTTCCCATCATAGCATATGAACATCTTCTTAACATAATCATGACATAGATCATTTAATCGCATGCATCTTTCTTAACATGAAGCGTAAGCATAAAGTCTTATTAGCATAGCATAATGCATAACACGAATGAATGCATGAGTGGAATGCATATACATAAGGATGCTTAACTTTTAAAAAACATACTTTTAAATACTTAAACATAATCATAACATCATTGGGGGTCCCCGGCTTGTACCACATACATACATCATAAGCGCGCATCCCTAAGTAAATACGAGGTAGCGAGCCCCGACCTACTAGGGTAAGGACAGCATAGTCGGTAGTCCCAGAACCGGGGCGTTCTTAAGGTGCCCATCCCTGTTGCACAGCTTCGGTAGTGCCAGAACCGTGGACAGCATAGTCGGTAGTCCAGAACCGGGGCGTTCTTAAGGTGCCCATCCCTTGGACCCATACTTCGGTCCGGTACAAGCCCATTCATAAAGTAAAATACTTCATATGCTTCATCATTCATAAGACATTCATGGCATCTTTAACATAGCATAACTTGTTACGGCTCGGCCCGTCTACCGGCCCATTTACCGGTCCTCACGATCGTCGTACCGTCGACCCTCGACCGTGCTGTCTAGCATATTTATGCCTTAAAGACATAAGCATCATCTTTCATTCATAACATGACATGCATCTTCTTTCGTAAAACATGGCATGCATCATCATTCATAAAACATGGCATTCATCTTCCTACATAGACATGGCATTCATCTTCCTACATATACATGGCATGCATACCTACACATCATTCCTATTCCTAGTACTTGCATGATCATAACATAGAAGGTACGCCTTGCATTGAACATGACATGTTTTCATAGATATTTATCCTACTACATAGAGCTTGTATAATCATGATACATAAGATAAACATTGCATTTCTTGCCTAAGCATGATATCTATCTTAAGCATACATAGGTAGGATTTCCATAACATTCTACCTACCATTCAAATACATGGCATAAAACCTAAGACATTCATAACAAACCCTATTAAGCATGGCATCCAATCATAAACATAAAACATAAAACATGGTGCTTAAACATTAGGGTTATGGTTAACATGATTTCTACCACATGCTTGATCCTATACCTATAAATACTTTATGGTAAGCATGAACCATCATTCTTTGAACCCTAACTCCACCCGAAACCCTAGATACATGGCTTGGCCGAAACCTATAGGTGGAGTTCCATCAATTCCATAAACATGTACAATAGCATAAGGTAAAGGAACAACCATACATCATCTATGAGACCATAGGAAATCATTGGGGCTCATGATTAGGGTTAACCCTAACCTTTAGTCCATCTTCCTAGGGCTGGCCGAAACTTATAAGGCCATGGGGGCATGGAAAAATTCCATTAAAATCCCCAACAAATCATTAAACATCAATTATATCTTACCATAGGGCCCTTGGGGCCCTTACTTGAAATAAATCCTAACTTTTACCCTATTAACCCATCTTGGCCGAAACTTATAGGGTCCCTAGGCCATGTGAAAATTCACATAAATCACCCTCCATCTCCCTTATATCAAGATAATACATAAAACATATACTTGCAGTTTAAGACCCAACCCTACCCATGGGTTCTTGAAGTTGGCCGAAACCCTAGGGGATCCTAGGGTACCCCAAAAATTCTCAAAAATTATATTTAATCTCTAAACATCATGAGAGCATATTAGACAACATGATTTAGATTTTTATCATCATTATAGACCAAGAACCCATGGTGGCCGAAACCTATAAGGTTAGGTTCATGGGTTTCCTTTGGTTTTCCAACATAAACATCACATACAAAACTTTCATATCATGTTAATCTTCAAGAAAAGCCATTATACCACAGGTGAGGGAGTCTTACCTTGGTTGATCTTGATTATAAACCTTAGATTTGAGAGAAGGATGGAAGTCTTGTTACCTCTTGACCACCCTTAGCCCTTGTACTCTTGTGAAAACCTTAGATCTTGGAGATGAAGCCTTGGTGGAACTTTTTCCAAGGGAGAATCCCCTCTTGGGGTTTCATCTAGGATGAAGAAGGAGGAAGAAAGAAACTCCCATTCCCCCTCTTTATAACACATTAAGCAGGGTAAGTGAAGAGTCATGGTGTCTCTTCATCTTCCCTTAAGCCTTAACCAAACTCCATTTCATTCCCTCATAACATTCCCTTGCTAGGTGAGTTGGTTAGAGCATGCATGGTTGTACAAGAGGTCCAAGGTTCAATCCTTGGTCTATGCACCTTATTTTTATTTTATTTTTCCTTTTATTTTTTATTATTTTCCCAAAAATTCTGAAAATCCTCTAAAAATTTCCCCATAATTATGTTAATATTTCTCATTAAAATCCCTTTATATTTCTATAAATTTTTACCTAAAATTCACCAATAATCATGGTACTAGAAAACCCATATAAGGCCCATTAGTGCCTATTTCCCAATTTAAATAGGGAACCATGCTAAAACTCATCCATAATCATACTAATATTCCTAATTAAAATCCATTTATATTTATATTAAATTCTACCTAAAATCCACTAATAATCATGGTACTGGAAAAGCCCATATAAGGCCCATTAGTACTTAGTTTCTCAATTTACATGTGAAAAATCATGGATTTCTAGGCTAAGGTTCGTACTAATATCTCTAGGTCCCTCGGAAAATTATCTAGACATGATCAATATTTTGAAGAAAATATTGAGAGAATTTTCCGGATCGTTACAATCCCCCATACCTCGTGAAAGTTCGTCCTCGAACTTAGAATAGCTTCGGGCACTTGCGTCTCATCTCGTCCTCGCGTTCCCAGGTAGCTTCCTCGAACCGTTGACTTTGCCATCGGACCTTGACTAAGGGTACCTTCTTGCTCTATTTTTTTTTGTCTATTATTAAGCTATTCACGAAAGAATATAATTTAACTTATTCCTGGTTAATTGCATTCGCTACTTCAAACTAGAATCTAACTTTCACTTACTATGCACAAGTTTATCATCTATGCACCAACTTATCACTCCGAGACTCCTCTCAATTACTACTGATTTCAGTGTCTCTGCTTCTCACATACTTCTTTTATCTGTATTAAACTAAACGAAAATTACAATTACTATTATATGATTCTCTCTTATTACATTCAGTATCATACTTCAAATCTACTCCTCAACAACATAATTACCGCTTTATATAAGTACAACACTTTCTCCTTTCCACTCGAATCTCCTTAACCCTTTTTCCGAGAATTATTCTTACTTTATTATTATCTATTCTAATAGTATATTTGTTTCTATGTAACATAACTTCTCATAGTACATAAACTCATGTATCGCTTACCCTATTACTTCCTATTCTAGTTATTTGAGCTACTTCTCTGTTTTAACTACCTAACCTATAAT
>JAGFNQ010002419.1:73898-134571 GCA_024364735.1 Boesenbergia rotunda
GACTTACTTTCTATCTCTACCCTCTGGGCTTGTACTGGAATTGAATAACTGTTGTTATGTACCTGTACTAACAAAGAATATCATTTCAGTTTCATGTTTAGATAACAAAGGTTTTTCATTCATAATAAAGGACAAATGTTGTTCTGTTTATTTAAAGGATATGTTCTATTGTAGCGCACATCTGATGAATGACCTCTATATTCTAGACTTAGAGAGCTCTATCTATAACGTGAATACCAAGAGGTTGAGATCAAATGAGTTGAACCCAACCTATCTCTGGCACTGTCGCTTAGGCCATATAAATGAGAGTCGCTTGTCCCAGCTCCATAAGGATGGTTTGCTGGACTCATTTGATTTTGAGTCATATGAGACATGCGAGTCATGCCTTCTAGGCAAGATGACTAAGACTCCCTTTAGTGGACATAGCGAAAGAGCGACAGACTTGTTAGGACTCATACATAGTGATGTATGTGGCCCTGTCAATGTCGCTGCCAGAGGTGGTTACAGGTACTTCATCACATTTACTGATGACTTCAGTAGATATGGCTATGTGTATTTGATGACACATAAGTCAGAATCCTTTGAAAAGTTCAAAGAATTCAGAAATGAAGTACAGAACCAACTTGGCAAGAGTATTAAGATACTTCGATCAGATCGAGGAGGAGAATACTTGAGCCATGAGTTTCGTGACTACCTAGCTGAGTGTGGGATTCTATCCCAACTCACTCCCCCTGGAACACCACAGTGGAATGGTGTATCCGAAAGGAGGAATCGTACCTTATTAGATATCGTACGATCTATGATGAGTCACGCAGATCTTCCTATATCCTTTTGGGGATATGCTCTAGACACGGCAGCGTTCACACTAAACCGTGTTCCATCAAAGGCTGTCATGAAGACACCATATACGATATGGACAGGGAGGAGTCCCAAGATGTCTTTCATGAGGGTTTGGGGTTGTGAGGCTTACGTACGACGTCAAGTCTCAGACAAACTGGGACCCAAATCTGATAAGTGTTATTTCATAGGGTATCCCAAGGAAACGAAGGGATACTACTTCTACATTCCTAGTCAGCACAAAGTGTTTGTTGCTAAGACTGGAGTATTTCTAGAAAGGGACTTTGTTTCTAGAAAGACTAGTGGGAGTACGTTCAGTCTTGAAGAAGTTCAAGACATGGACAATAGCACTGAAGCCTTGATGGAAGTTGAATAGGAACCACAAAGTGTGGTGGTTGATGAGGTTGTTGCACAAGAAGATGTGGAACAACAACCTGTTCATGTAGACCTACCTCTTCGCAGGTCTGATAGGGTACGTCGTCAGCCTGAGAGATACTCATTTCTCTTGTCTGACCATGATGACGTTATGCTCGTTGAGAACGAGCCTACCTCCTATCAGGAAGCTGTGATGAGCCCAGATTCTGAGAAATGGCTAGAGGCCATGAGATCCGAGATGGATTCCATGTACACCAACCAAGTATGGACTTTGGTTGATCCACCTGAAGGGGTCAAACCCATTGGGTGTAAGTGGGTCTTTAAGAGAAAGACTGACATGGATGGACTTGTACATACCTATAAGGGTAGACTAGTAGCTAAAGGTTTCAAGCAAATTCATGGTATTGACTATGATGAAACTTTTTCTCCAGTCGCGATGTTCAAGTCCATTAGGATCTTGCTTGCTATTGCAGCATACCACGATTATGAGATCTGGCAGATGGACGTCAAAACTACGTTTCTGAATGGAAACCTCCTCGAGGAAGTGTACATGACACAACCTGAGGGTTTTGTAGATCCAAAGCATACTGGTAGAGTATGCAAGCTGCATAAGTCCCTTTATGGACTAAAGCAAGCTTCTCGAAGCTGGAATCTTCGATTCGATGATGCAATCAAACAGTTTGGTTTCATCAAGAATGAAGATGAACCTTGTGTCTACAAAAGGGTTAGTGGGAGTACATTTGTCTTCCTTGTTTTGTATGTAGATGACATACTACTAATTGGGAATGACATTCCTTCACTACAGTCTGTGAAGACTTGGTTGGGGAATTCCTTCTCAATGAAAGACTTAGGTGAAGCAGCCTATATTCTAGGCATAAAGATCTATAAAGATAGATCTAAGAGATTGCTTGGCCTAAGTCAGAGTACATACATTGATACCGTTTTGCAACGGTTTGCCATGCAGAATTCCAAGAAGGGAAATCTGCCAATGTCACATGGCGTGAGTCTTTCGAAGACTCAAGGTCCCTCTTCTAGCGAGGAGAGAGACCGCATGAGCAAGATCCCTTATGCCTCAGCCATAGGATCTATCATGTACGCCATGTTATGTACTCGTCCTGATGTCTCGTATGCTTTGAGCATGACGAGCAGATACCAGTCAGATCCAGGTGAACGTCACTGGATAGCAGTCAAGAATATTCTTAAGTACTTGAGAAGGACTAAAGAATATTTCTTGATATTTGGAGGCGAAGAGGAGCTAACTGTAAAAGGTTACAGTGATGCAAGCTTCCAAACTGACCAGGATGACTATAGATCGCAGTCAGGGTTCGTGTTTTGCTTAAATGGTGGCGCTGTCAGCTGGAAGAGTTCAAAGCAGGATACAGTTGCTGATTCTACAACAGAAGCTGAGTACATTGCTGCATCTGAGGCAGCAAAGGAGGCAGTTTGGATCCGCAAGTTCATTACTGAGCTTGGAGTGATTCCTAGCATAGCCGACCCAGTACAGCTCTATTGTGACAACAATGGAGCTATTGCGCAGGCTAAGGAACCTCGTTCACACCAGCGGACCAAACACATACTACGGCGTTTCCCTCTCATTCGAGAGATCATCGATCGAGGAGATGTGAAGATATGCAGAGTACCCACAGAGGCTAACATTGCAGATCCCTTGACCAAGGCTTTGGCACAGACCAAGCATGATGGTCACACTAGGTCATTGGGTATTAGATACTACAGTGATTGGCACTAGTTCTAGTGGGAGATTGTTAGTGAGAGCCCTAGAGCCAATCATGTGATGGTTGTTGTATGGACTCATTGTATCATATTTCATATATATATATAAAGGCATTTGATTATGGTTATTATACTTACTTGTATTGGTGCCAAATAACTAAGTGTAATAACGTCCTTGGTAGTAGGTTCATATCTATATCAATCGATTGGTTGAATTGATAGTGAGATGATATAGAGAACACTACTCTTAATTATTCCTAGTCAAGTATTAACATTCAGGGACAATGTTAATGCATAGAGACTAGCATGTAGGTCAACACGATGACTTGATCTCACAAGTCATGGATATGAGATATCAAGTTGACACATGAGTATGCATTGGAGAATGTATACTGAATGACCCACCATGAGAAAGTATCATGGATCGTTATATGAGTGTCATATACTTTCTCATGTGACTATTAGTATGACTATTAGTCCTTAGACCTGAAGTCACCATAGTTCCCTACATAAGGAGTTATGTACTTTGGTTTCGTCAAACGTCACCCGTAACTGGGTGGACTATAAAGGCGATTACTAGGTATGTAACAAATTATGCGGAGAGATGTGAGTGATGTAGATGGGATCTATCCCTCCTATATGACGGGAGAGATATCATAGTCTTGATAGAATGAGATCACTAAGTGCATGATCATGCCCAAATAAGGCAATATGAGATATTGAGCTTATTTGATTATAGTGAGTCTACTTGGAGTTCAAGACACATAGATTGATTGGAGGATGACACGGTCTATGCTTCATAGAAGATCAATCTAGATATCGACGATAGAAGGACATTGTCACATATTATGAAAGTCATAATTAGTAGTCACATTGGTGATGTTGGATCTCAACATTCTTGTAACTTGGGTAGCAATGATGTATTGCTAGATACCGCTCATTGCTTATGTTTCTAAGAGGTTAGAAGCATTGCCAACGTTACAAGAACCTATAAGGTCACACACAAAGAACAAATAGATGGAGAAAAAAATGAAGTTAAGTTTGACTTGGCTAAATATGGAAAGTCCATAAAAGGCAAGTTTGACTTGACCCAAATCCAAATCAAGTTTGACTTGACTTGGTTCCACTTCAAGTTAGACTTGACATGGGAGAAGAAATGGAGTCAAGTTTGACTTGACTAAATATGGAAAGTCCATAAAAGGCAAGTTTGACTTGACCCAAATCCACCTCAAGTTAGACTTGACTTAATGCCACATCATGGTGATGAATTGGCATGGAGCCAACCATTGATGATGCTCCACATCATCAAGAGCCTTAAGTGTGGATGCCACCTCATCAAGGAAGATTAATGGTCAAGTTTGACTTGACCAAAAGGCCACCTCACCTTGACTTAACCAAGTGATGACTTGGCTTGGTATTTGACCAATGATGATGCTCCACATCATCTCCAAAGGTTGTAACCCCCCATTTGAATTTGAATTCAAATTGAAAGGGGGTTATGGCCGGCCACTTAATGGCCATTAAGTGGCCGGCCACAATGAGAGAAAAAAACGGAGTTTTGGTTCCATTTTTTCTAATTGTGTGTCTTCTCTTCTTCCTCCTCCAAGTGTTGGTGCTCTTCTTCTTCTTCTCCTCTTGGCCGAACCCTTGAAAGGTGCTAGCACACCTAAAGGGTTTCCTCCATCCACTTTGTTCGCGTGGATACTTCTAGAGGGACGGCACTTGACGTCCTAGAGATCCGACATCCAAAAGGAGCGAGCGGGATTAAGCGGGGCACGCACCAAAGGTAAAATGGTTTATCCCTCTTTAGATCTAGGAGTAGATCGAGTTTTGAGCATGAAATGAATACGTGAATTTTGTTTCGGAATTTTTCTTCGCACGAGATCCATGGCTTTGGGTTCTCGGGGTTTCCGCGACGCGAAAAGGCGGTTTTCGCGGCCCGAAAAACCCAACAGGTAGCTCATCGCCCACACGATGTCCAAGAGGGGAGGGTCATAAGGTAGAAGACTGCGAGGTAAAAGGTGAGGTATACCTCTTCCTTAGCCCCTCTTGTTTTCATTATTATTTCATGCTTGTTTTTAATTGCATGTGTTTAATTAATTGTTATGAGTTAATTATTAGTTAATTAATATGATAATTAATTATGTCATGGACCTCGATTATAAACACAAAAACTTGCGATCCATTCGTAGTCTTTTCTGCGGTCTTTTGATTCGAAAAGTTACAAGGTCTTAGCTTTGATTTTGGCTAAGTTGTAACTTGAATCAATTGACATGACGATGAGACTGTCATTTAGGAGACGAGTATCTATTCGGATTAAATTTTAATCTGTAGACATAGAGAGATCTCTTATGTTCGACCCTGTGGTTGCTTAGGAAACAAGCCGAGCCATACCATGGATATTGCTACCTCGGTAGTTACAACCATCAGTAGTATCCATCTATTCAACCTAGGCTTAGCATCCGACTTCTTTAAGAGGTATTTCAAGGCTGCATGATCAAAAAACATAACCACGTGAGAACACAATAAATATGATCTAAATCTATCCAAAGCAAAAATAATAGAAAGAAGCTCCTTTTCTGTGGTGGTGTAGTTGGTTTGTGCTGCATCCAAGCTTTTTGTAGCATAGCAAATCACATGTAATGCTCCATTTATTCTCTGCGCAAGTACAACTCCTATAGCATGGTTTGAAGCATCGCACATCAACTCAAAAAGTGAACTCCAATATGGTGGTTTGATGATAGGTGTTGTAATGAGAGCTTCTTTTAACCTCTGAAAAGTTTCTTTGCATCTTTTATTAAAGCAAAACTCCACATCCTTTTGCAACAATCGAGATAGTGGAAGATCAATCTTACTGAAGTCTCTAACAAATCTCCTGTAGAAGACCCTACATGACCAATAAAAGCTCGAGCATCCCGTACGCATACGGGGTAAGTAGAGAAAATATAACACTTATTTTAACAGAGTCTAATTCAATACCTCTACTAGAGTGTAACGCCCGCTTTTTTTTTTTCATAAAGCAGCGTTACGTTAACATACTTAGGGCATGTAGACATCATAAGGCAGCGGAATAACTTTAAGACTTACACATACATGTCCTACTACCATTCTTAACATAATGACATGGAACTCGGCATATTGACTTCATACTTAAACATCATATCATGTCATATCATGTCATACTTAACATCATATCATAGAGTTTCATAAGTCATTGTTCATGCATTCAAGCATATAAGTGACCAAAGTAAGGTTCTAACATAAACGGTAAACATATGGTTTCCTGGGCCAAGTCACTACCACACACATGCGTTCTTGCCCTCCTGCTGCTTCCATCATTGCCCCCTTGAATGATCTGCGGTATAAGAAAATAAGACTATAAGCACACAGGCTTAGTAAGACTCTTTCCTACTCACAAAAACCATTCATCATTTCATAAATGAGCACATGGAACATTAACATACTTGGTGCTCTACTTAGAACATAACAACTTGAACCACTTATCATATACGTGACATGGCATGAACATAAACATAAGTGAACATTCCTAGCATGGCATGAGTCATGGCATAAACGTAAACATAGAAAACATTCTAAGCATGACATGATACATGGCATAAACATAAACATAAGTAAACGTTCCTAGCATGGCATAATACATGGTATAATCATAACATAATAAACATTTTAAGCATGGCATCATACATGGTATAACCATAACATAATAAACATTTTAAGCATGACATAATACATGGTATAAACATAACATAATAATCATTCTGAGCATGGCATACTACATAGTATAAACATGTCTCTAAAGTGTAAACCAACCTGTAGGGCCTAAACATAGGTATACTTCCTATCATGGCATATGAACATCTTCTTAACATAATCATGGCATAAATCATTTATTTCCATGCATATTCTTAATACGAAGCATAAGCATAAAAATCTTATCAACATAGCATAATGCATAACATGAATGAATGCATGAGTGGAATGCATATACATAAGGATGTTTAACTTTTAAAAACATACTTTTAAATGTTTAAACATAATCATCATATCATCATTGGGGTCCCCGGCTTGTACCACATACATACATCATACGCGCGCATCCCTAGCAAGTCCGAGGTAGCGAGCCCCGACCTACTAGGGTAAGGACAGCATAGTCGGTAGTCCCCGAACCGAGGCGTTCTTAAGGAGCCCATCCCAGTTGCACAGCTCCGGTAGTGCCAAAACCGTGGACAGCATAGTCCATAGTCCAGAACCGGGGCGTTCTTAAGGTGCCCATCCCTTGGACCCATACTTCGGTCCGGTACAAACCCATTCATAAAGTAAAATACTTTACATGCTTCATCATTCATAAGACATTCATGGCATCTTTAACATAGCATAACTTGTTACGGCTCGGCCCGTCTACCGGCCCATTTACCGGTCCTCACGACCGTCGTACCGTCGACCCTCGACCGTGCCGTCTAGCATATTTATGCCTTAAAGACATAAGCATCATCTTTCATTCATAACATGGCATGCATCTTCTTTCGTAAAACATGGCATGCATCATCATTCATAAAACATGACATTCATCTTCCTACATAAACATGACATTCATCTTCCTACATAAACATGGCATGCATAGCTACACATCATTCCTATTCCTAGTACTTGCATGATCATAACATAGATGGTACGCCTTGCATTGAACATGACATGTTTTCATAGATATTTATCCTACTACATAGAGCTTGTATAATCATGATACATAAGGTAAACATTGCATTTCTTGCCTAAGCATGATATCTACCTTAAGCATACACAGGTAGGATTTCCATAACATTCTACCTACCATTCAAATACATGGCATAAAACCTAAGACATTCATAACAAACCCTATTAAGCATGACATCCAATCATAAACATAAAACATAAAACATGATGGTTAAACATTAGGGTTATGGTTAACATGATTTCTACCACATGCTTGATCCTATACATATAAATACTTTATGGTAAGCATGAACCATCATTCATTGAACCCTAACTCCACCCCAAACCCTAGATACATGGCTTGGCCGAAACCTATAGGTGGAGTTCCATCAATTCCATAAACATGTACAATAGCATAAGGTAAAGGAACAACCATACATCATCTATGAGACCATAGGAAGTCATTGGGGCTCATGATTAGGGTTGACCCTAACCTTTAGTCCACCTTCCTAGGGCTGGCCGAAACTTATATGGCCATGGGAGCATGGAAAAATTCCATTAAAATCCCCAACAAATCATTAAACATCAATTATATCTTACCATAGGGCCCTTGGGGCCCTTACTTGAAATAAATCCTAACTTTTACCCTATTAACCCATCTTGGCCGAAACTTATAGGGTCTCTAGGCCATGTGAAAATTCACATAAATCACCCTACATCTCCCTTATATCATGATAATACATAAAACATATACTTGAAGTTTAAGACCCAACCCTACCCATGGGTTCTTGAAGTTGGCCGAAACCCTAGGGGATCCTAGGGTACCCCAAAAATTCTCAAAAATTATATTTAATCTCTAAACATCATGAGAGCATATTAGACAACATGATTTAGATTTTTATCATCATTATAGACCAAGAACCCATGGTGGCCGAAACCTATAAGGTTAGGTTCATGGGTTTCCTTTGGTTTTCCAACATAAACATCACATACAAAACTTTCATATCATGTTAATCTTCAAGAAAAGCCATTATACCACAGGTGAGGGAGTCTTACCTTGGTTGATCTTGATTATAAACCTTAGATTTGAGAGAAGGATGGAAGTCTTGTTGCCTCTTGACCACCCTTAGCCCTTGTACTCTTGTGAAAACCTTAGATCTTGGAGATGAAGCCTTGGTGGAACTTTTTCCAAGGGAGAATCCCCTCTTGGGGTTTCGGCTAGGATGAAGAAGGAGGAAGAAAGAAACTCCCATTCCCCCTCTTTATAACACATTAAGGAGGGTAAGTGAAGAGTCATGGTGTCTCTTCATCTTCCCTTAAGCCTTAACCAAACTCCATTTCATTCCCTCATAACATTCCCTTGCTAGGTGAGTTGGTTAGAGCATGCATGGTTGTACAAGAGGTCCAAGGTTCAATCCTTGGTCTATGCACCTTATTTTTATTTTATTTTTCCTTTTATTTTCTATTATTTTCCCAAAAATTCTGAAAATCCTCTAAAAATTCCCCCATAATTATGTTAATATTTCTCATTAAAATCCCTTTATATTTCTATAAATTTTTACCTAAAATTCACCAATAATCATGGTACTAGAAAGCCCATATAAGGCCCATTAGTGCCTATTTCCCAATTTAAATAGGGAACCATGCTAAAACTCATCCATAATCATACTAATATTCCTAATTAAAATCCATTTATATTTATATTAAATTTTACCTAAAATCCACTAATAATCATGGTACTAGAAAAGCCTATATAAGGCCCATTAGTACTTAGTTTCTCAATTTACATGAGAAAAATCATGGATTTCTAGGCTAAGGTTCGTACTAATATCTCTAGGTCCCTCGGAAAATTATCTAGACATGATCAATATTTTGAAGAAAATATTGAGAGAATTTTCCGGGTCGTTACAATCCCCCATACCTCGTGAAAGTTCGTCCTCGAACTTAGAATAGCTCCGGGTACTTGCGTCTCATCTCGTCCTCGCGTTCCCAGGTAGCTTCCTCGAACCGTTGACTTTGCCATCGGACCTTGACTAAGGGTACCTTCTTGCTCTATTTTTTTTTGTCTATTATTAAGCTATTCACGAAAGAATATAATTTAACTTATTCCTGGTTAATTGCATTCGCTACTTCAAACTAGAATCTAACTTTCACTTACTATGCACAAGTTTATCATCTATGCACCAACTTATCACTCCGAAGCTCCTCTCAATTACTACTGATTTCAGTGTCTCTGCTTCTCACATACTTCTTTTATCTGTATTAAACTAAACGAAAATTACAATTACTATTATATGATTCTCTCTTATTACATTCAGTATCATACTTCAAATCTACTCCTCAACAACATAATTACCGCTTTATATAAGTACAACACTTTCTCCTTTCCACTCGAATCTCCTTACCCCTTTTTCCGAGAATTATTCTTACTTTATTATTATCTATTCTAATAGTATATTTGTTTCTATGTAACATAACTTCTCATAGTACATAAACTCATGTATCGCTTACCCTATTACTTCCTATTCTAGTTATTTGAGCTACTTACTCTGTTTTAACTACCTAACCTATAATGCATACGGTCTCTGTTAATTATACTAAAATTTCTCAATTAAATTCATAAAATTAGCTTATTATCTTAGCTATAATGCCTATTCGTCATAGTGAATTTGCGTTATTCATCTTATCTTATTATCTTTTATGCTGGTCTATTTTACTCACATGTATTGTTTCTGATATATACTATCTGTTATTAGGACACGACAAGAATTCTGATTATATTTCACTTACTAATAAATTATATTAAATATTCATTGCCTAACTCTACCCATCATAATCTAAAAGAAAATACCACCTACACTTGTAAGAAAGATGATTTGGAGTATTCATTTCATTGTTTTCGCTCAATCCAATTTACTTTACGGTCCATTCTTTACTGTTCTCGTGAACTGTTACTATCTTAATTGAACCACATATTATACTAAACTTCTAACTTTCTGTTCTATCTTTCCATAGTCTTCTTTCACGTATCCAAATACCTTTTCTCATTTATCAGCCATGCTTTCTCCACTCTAATCGCAAAAAAATCACATTCTTATGATCTCCGTATCTTACTTCTCTATCAAGAATTTATTAAATATTCCTATATCGATCTTTTCCAAAATCTATACCTTATTAGATCGTTTCACCTAGTAAGTTTGCTTGAAAAGAAGCTCTTACTACATTCTTGCCTCTGATAACACTAACCTCTAGTTCCTTCATACAGAGTTATAGCTAAGGTCCTATTCGCTGATCTCTATCACGCCTTCTTTTGCATATCTAGTTCTTACTCCCTTTCTTTCCTGTATCAAGAATATTACCCTATGGCTACTACTATATATATATCTGCTTGAAAATTCAAATAACTTAACACATTAATCTATTCCTAATAGATATACATCACTAAGTCTTCATTTCATAACCACTACAATCTCTTTGAATACCTATACCAAATACTCTACTCCCTTAATACTACAGTTAATAAGTCTCCCTTAATAAAGCACCATCCTTTCTTTACTTCTATGCTCATCACTAAATATTAACATACACCTTTTATCAGCCGTACAAACTTGTTTTGGTCCACCACTTTTCTTAATTCCAAACAGTCATGACATTCATACAGATAATGTCCTCATTACTTTACACATTCCTCCTCTCACATCTACTTGCTCTCCTTTTCCGATTTACTCCGTTTTGCCACCACTCAATCATTTACTATATTTATTCCACCTGACTGTAGCTACTTAAGTTAAATCTCTACGGATCACCCTCGCTCTCTATCACTCACATATAAAATACAAGTAAGGCTACCATAAGTGATTGCTATTCCTACCCATATATCAATCTCGAAAGTATTTGGTTTCATACAAAAAAAATTAAAGTAAAGTATCGTTCATAGTTACATATCCTAAAGTACTTTTCATCATAAACATCGTTCATACTTGCATATCCTAAAACCATAAACATCCTAAAAGTGCTTACTACTATAAGATATGTAAAGAGGTACTTACTTGGAAGCTGCAGGAAGAGGGCTTGATGTGTGTGTAGTGAGATGGTTACTGCTCTGATACCAACCTGTAAGCCCCGCTTTTTTTTTCATAAAGAGGCGTTACGTTAACATACTTAGGGCATGTAGACATCATAAGGCAGCGGAATAACTTTAAGACTTACACATACATGCCCTACTACCATTCTTAACATAATGACATGGAACTCGGCATATTGACTTCATACTTAAACATCATATCATGTCATACTTAACATCATATCATAGAGTTCCATAAGTCATTGTTCACGCATTCAAGCATATAAGTGACCAAAGTAAGGTTCTAACATAAACGGTAAACATATGGTTTCCTGGGCCAAGTCACTACCACACACATGCGTTCTTGCCCTCCTGCTGCTTCCATCATTGTCCCCTTGAATGATCTGCGGTATAAGGAAATAAGACTATAAGCACACAGGCTTAGTAAGACTCTTTCCTACTCACAAAAACCATTCATCATCTCATAATGAGCACATGAATCATTAACATACTTGGTGCTCTACTTAGAACATAACATCTTGGATCACTTATCGTATACATAGCATGGCATGAACATAAACATAAGTGAACATTCTTAAGCATGGCATGATACATGGCATAAACATAAACATAGTAAACATTCTTAAGCATGGCATGATACATGGCATAAACATAAACATAGTAAACATTCTTAAGCATGGCATGATACATGGCATAAACATAAACATAGTAAACATTCTTAAGCATGGCATGATACATGGCATAAACATAAACATAGTAAACATTCTAAGCATGGCATGATACATGGCATAAACATAAACATAGTAAACATTCTAAGCATGGCATGATACATGGCATAAACATAAACATAGTAAACATTCTAAGCATTCTTGACATGGCATACTACATGGTATAAACATGTCTATAAGGTGTAAACCAACCCGTATGGCCTAAACATAGACCTACTTCCTATCATAGCATATGAACATCTTCTTAACATAATCATGACATAGATCATTTAATCGCATGTATCTTTCTTAACATGAAGCGTAAGCATAAAGTCTTATTAGCATAGCATAATGCATAACATGAATGAATGCATGAGTGGAATGCATATACATAAGGATGCTTAACTTTTAAAAAACATACTTTTAAATACTTAAACATAATCATAACATCATTGGGGGTCCCCGGCTTGTACCACATACATACATCATATACGCGCATCCCTAAGTAAATACGAGGTAGCGAGCCCCGACCTACTAGGGTAAGGACAGCATAGTCGGTAGTCCCAGAACCGGGGCGTTCTTAAGGTGCCCATCCCTGTTGCACAGCTTCGGTAGTGCCAGAACCGTAGACAGCATAGTCGGTAGTCCAGAACCGAGGCGTTCATAAGGTGCCCATCCCTTGGACCCATACTTCGGTCCGGTACAAGCCCATTCATAAAGTAAAATACTTCATATGCTTCATCATTCATAAGGCATTCTTGGCATCTTTAACATAGCATAACTTGTTACGGCTCGGCCCGTCTACCGGCCCATTTACCGGTCCTCACGACCGTCATACCGTCGACCCTCGACCGTGCCGTCTAGCATATTTATGCCTTAAAGACATAAGCATCATCTTTCATTCATAACATGGCATGCATCTTCTTTCGTAAAACATGGCATGCATCGTCATTCATAAAACATGGCATTCATCTTCCTACATAAAAATGGCATTCATCTTCCTACATAAACATGGCATTCATCTTCCTACATAAACATGGTATGCATACCTACACATCATTCCTATTCCTAGTACTTGCATGATCATAACATAGAAGGTACGCCTTGCATTGAACATGACATGTTTTCATAGATATTTATCCTACTACATAGAGCTTGTATAATCATGATACATAAGGTAAACATTGCATTTCTTGCCTAAGCATGATATCTATCTTAAGCATACATAGGTAGGATTTCCATAACATTCTACCTACCATTCAAATACATGGCATAAAACCTAAGACATTCATAACAAACCCTATTAAGCATGGCATCCAATCATAAACATAAAACATAAAACATGGTGCTTAAACATTAGGGTTATGGTTAACATGATTTCTACCACATGCTTGATCCTATACCTATAAATACTTTATGGTAAGCATGAACCATCATTCTTTGAACCCTAACTCCACCCGAAACCCTAGATACATGTCTTGGCCGAAACCTATAGGTGGAGTTCCATCAATTCCATAAACATGTACAATAGCATAAGGTAAAGGAACAACCATACATCATCTATGAGACCATAGGAAGTCATTGGGGCTCATGATTAGGGTTAACCCTAACCTTTAGTCCACCTTCCTAGGGCTGGCCGAAACTTATAAGGTCATGGGGGTATGGAAAAATTCCATTAAAATCCCCAACAAATCATTAAACATCAATTATATCTTACCATAGGGCCCTTGGGGCCCTTACTTGAAATAAATCCTAACTTTTACCCTATTAACCCATCTTGGCCGAAACTTATAGGGTCCCTAGGCCATGTGAAAATTCACATAAATCACCCTCCATCTCCCTTATATCATGATAATACATAAAACATATACTTGCAGTTTAAGACCCAACCCTACCCATGGGTTCTTGAAGTTGGCCGAAACCCTAGGGAATCCTAGGGTACCCCAAAAATTCTCAAAAATTATATTTAATCTCTAAACATCATGAGAGTATATTAGACAACATGATTTAGATTTTTATCATCATTATAGACCAAGAACCCATGGTGGCCGAAACCTATAAGGTTAGGTTCATGGGTTTCCTTTGGTTTTCCAACATAAACATCACATACAAAACTTTCATATCATGTTAATCTTCAAGAAAAGCCATTATACCACAGGTGAGGGAGTCTTACCTTGGTTGATCTTGATTATAAACCTTAGATTTGAGAGAAGGATGGAAGTCTTGTTGCCTCTTGACCACCCTTAGCCCTTGTACTCTTGTGAAAACCTTAGATCTTGGAGATGAAGCCTTGGTGGAACTTTTTCCAAGGGAGAATCCCCTCTTGGTGTAACACCCCAATTTTCCCCTTAGGTAATATTATGAATTCATGAAACATTATTATGAAATGTCATGATGGGCTTGGTTTAATGGGCTTTGATGTGGATTAGTGCAAAATGTGATAAAAAGAAAGTGTAGAAAAGAGGAAGCAAGGATCGAACCTTGAACCTCCTAGTTACACTAACCATGTCTTAACCAATGTACCAAGCAATGTTTCATGTTGAGAGAATAAGAAATGTGCTGGTTAAAGCTAGGGAAGTGAAGAGACATGTCCCTTCATGAAAGTAGTATAAATAAGAGAGGGGGAAGGAAGTTTGATTCTTCTTCTTCCCCACTCTAAAAACCGAAAACCCTAGAGCCCTTCTCCCTTTCAATTTTCGAAATTTCCCCCTAGGGTTCTAACCCTAGGGAATTGGAAGGAAGAAGACTCATCCAAGGATTTTGCCCTCTACTAGGGCCAAGAGTTCTAGAGAAGTGCTAGTAAGAGGAACCCTCACCTCTCCTTCAACCAAGGGTACCCTAAAGGTTTAGAGAAGGTGAAATTCAAGCGAAAGAATGTAAGTATCCCCTCGCCTGCAGTGTAATTGTTGTGCATGATTCTTTTGTTCTTCTTGTTTTCGAAAAAGGGAAAATCCCTTGTGTAAGTTTCGGCCACCCCTTAGGGGAAGGCCTTGGTTACTCCTTGATGCATGAGAAGACCCCTTGAGACTTAGGGTATATATATATGTTGTTTCCTTCATGATGTTATGAACAAAACCCTAGGGTTTTACCCTTGTGTAGGTTTCGGCCACCCCCAAGGGGGAGACCTTGGCTACTCCTTGATGCATGAGGAGACCCCTTGGGACTTAGGGTATACATATATGTTGTGTCCCTTCATATTGTGATGACAAAAACTAGGGTTTAGGGTTTGGATGGGTTTCGGCCAAGGCATGGAAACTAGGGTTAGTGAGGGTTGAATTATCCCATAATATATCCATGCTTAGTGTATTGTATGATAGTGTA
This sequence comes from Boesenbergia rotunda, assembly GCA_024364735.1. Classification (NCBI taxonomy): domain Eukaryota; kingdom Viridiplantae; phylum Streptophyta; class Magnoliopsida; order Zingiberales; family Zingiberaceae; genus Boesenbergia; species Boesenbergia rotunda. Next base: position 89,664 of record JAGFNQ010002419.1, read on the forward strand.
TACAAGGTGTTTGTATAAATGTCTGTGTGAATGTTTCATTGCAAAAACCCTAATTCCCCCTACCCTAGGACTTTCAGCCAACACCCCAAGATTAGGGTTTGTGAAGGTTAAACTACCCTATGAGAGATGCTTATGTTTGGGGATGATGATATGTATATGCATGTGATGTTTAAATGGAATGTTTGATTGGAAAACTTAACTTCCCACTAGCATGACTTTTGGCCAAGGCATAAACCATTAGGGTTGTGAAGGTTGAGTACCCCATGATGTATGCTATGCTTAGTATGATACATGATATATATATATGTGATACTTGTATGGGATGTACCCTATGAGATATGCTTATGTTTGGGATGATGATATGTATATGCATGTGATGTTTAAATGGAATGTTTGATTGGAAAACTTAATTTTTCCCTAGCATGACTTTCGGCCAAGGCAAGGAACATTAGGGTTGTGAAGGTTGATTTCCCCATAATGTATGCTATGCTTAGTATGATGCATGATGTATATATATGTGATGCTGGTATGGGATGTTTGATGTCAAAAACCTAACCTATCCTTACCTTATAAATTTCGGCTAAACCCTAGTTTTGGGTTAGGAAGAATGAATTTAATCCATGAAGCATGCTACCACTTTCTATGATATGAGTATGATCTATGTGACCAATCTTGTTATATATAAAGTATGTTTAAGTGGTTGAAGCATGATGTATGTATTGTTAGTGATATGAGAGAAGTGTCCTAAGGCAATCGCCTTATGATTGTAAACATTTATTTTAATAAATGATAATTCACTATTTGAGTATACATGTTTGTGTATTTGATTGGGATCTTAAACTCATCTACTGAATGTCCGCAATACAATTCACAGCATAAGAGAATTTGTGATGGGATCACAACTAGTGATTATCTCTACATGTGCAATTGTGAAGTATTGAAATTATCCCTAGTCGATGAATTGATAAAAACAGACGCTATCAATTCTGTTGAGACTAGCATGGGTTATTCTCTAATCAGCTGATTCTCACTGGCTGGTGACATTGGGATGTCCGGAGATAAACATGGATGCTAGTTAAGGGAACTAGTTCATTGGAGTGACTAGCTGTAAGACTTCATATGGTTATCTATATAGATATGTCAATGAAGTTCTTACTGCAGCTTAAGTGCGATGTTCCTTTGACTTGCGGTGTTCAAGTCATCTTGGTCATGGAGACTTATACTTTAACATCTTAAGCAAGCATCTCCAAGGAGGTGTGGACCCAGGATGATTGGGTATAAGCCGAAGTGCCCGAAGATGTTTGAACAGCCTACAAAGGATTCACTACTCCTTGCGAGGAGATGTATACCCAGGCTTCTCATCGGATTGCTACTCAAAACCTCTGGCCAGAGTATATCATGTTAAGAGTGCGAGTCTCTTAAATACATGAGAGTAATTAGAAATCCAAAGGACGAGAAAGACACTACTTGGGCTAGGTGTGACGTAGTCAGTCTAGTGGGGACTGACACAAACAGACCATGTCCTGAACCAAGTGGGTATAAGTTGGTGAAGGGAATGGGGCACGATTCATTAGAGCTGCTGAAGGGTTTCAGAATTACTTCTGAGGTCAACCGTTGATCTTTCGATTAATTGGGGGTCATGATGTACTACTAGGTGCCACTCATGATCGTTCTATAATTAGTTGATTATAGACGGCCAACATAAATCGAAAGCCTATTTAGTCACACGCACTACGAGTAATCCGAGGGATTTAAAACGAGTTGAAAATTAGATTTTCCGATCAAGAGAAATAAATCGAATATGAGTTAATCAGAAGCGCAATGGAAGCTAAAATGGCTAAGTCTTTTGAAGGCTTATTGGGCGAATTAAATGAGTTTAATTCGCGATTGGTGGGGCTTGATTGGCCGGCCAAGGAGGGTGCTAAACCCCCTTGGTTTGGCCGGCCACATTAAAGGGAGTAAACCATTTTATTTGGTTTAATTAATAAAATAGATCTAGCACGATTTATTTTATAAATTATGGATAAATAAATTTGTATAAAGAAATTTATATAAATAAATTTATAGAAATTTATTCCTTTTATGGAAGTTAAAATAATCCATGAATTGGTTTATTTTAATTTTAATAAAATCAATTATGAATTGATTTTTTCATAATAAGAAAGTTTATAAATTTCTTATAAAAATTTATTCCATAATTTAAAGAGAAGAAGAATTTATTTTATTATAAATTAGTTATAATAAGACTAGGCTTAACGGAATAAGTCATAAGAAATTTTATAAGATAAAATTCTTATGATAACTAATTCCGTTAATTCCGTTAAAGAGGAGACTTAGCAAGGGAGATGCTACTATATAAAGGAACCAAAGGCAAGCCCTTAATTCCAATAAAATTGAAGTGTGATTAATATAGAGCTCCCTCTCTCTCTCTTTATTCTCTTCTCCTTCCCTTCTCCCCACCTAGGGTCGGCGCCCTCTTGGAGTCTTAGGGCCGGCGCCCTCTTGAAGAATTAGGGCTGGCGCAACACCTCCTCCCCTAGAGGGTGGTTGCCGTGACCTAACAAGAAGAAGGAGAAGCCAACCAAGAAGAAGAAGAAGCGGATCACATCTCCTTCCCTCTCGGAATTCGATTCCGTTTTCTTGGTGGTTAGTTTCCCTTTCCTCTCTTGATCTTCTTTGTTGTGCTTTAGAGAATCTAGTAGTTCTCGTTGGCACAAAACTCGTGACTTTGCGAAGTCATCCCGAAGAGAACTCGGCGTGGACGCGAATAGAGGCGGAGCTTCCAAGGGACGCTACGGTTGGATCTCATCCCTTTCTTCGAGTTACGAAAGGTATAAAGTAAATTAGTTTACTTTTCCGCAAAGTTTCATTTTATGATTATGTCAACACATCATAAGGTTGCATGCTAGATACGTGGTTAAAATAATTTAGGAAATTATTTTATGCTAACTCTTCCGCTGCACGTAAAAATTTAAAATTTTACGAACTCGTATCCTTGTCGACATGCGCCCGGTCCCAACATGTATGAGCATGTCTTATAGCCCATGGGGCACCCTTATGAGATTGCATGTTATGTGTATGTTAAAATGCTTGAAAGGATACTCTACTAAGTATGGGATCAAGAACACCCCTTATGTTGTGTGGTGTGTCCCTATGGGATCATGAGCACCCTTGAAGAGTGGTGTGTCCCTTGAGAAGTGAATTTGGAGTACTCCTTAGCATATATGTAAAGACATGATAAGTATTTTACTTTATAAGTTGTGTACCCGACTCGGAAGGGGGTCGTTAAACAAATCCGGGGTGCATGTTAACTTAAGGTCATGGCTCCGGTAGGACGGAAGGGTCCTGCTCTAATGGGATTGGTGGCTCGCTACCCCAATTCATTAGGGAACGCGCATTATGTGGTACACAACTGGGCCCTATATGATGTTGAAATATTTTTATGTAATACCTTTATGGAATTGTTTTGAAAACATTTATTATATGTGAAGGGTATGCTTAAGATACTTTATACTGCTTGCTTAGAAACTTTGATGTTAGTATGCTATGATAAACTCATGCTTATGATTCATTATGTGTACATGTTGTATTATTCCGTATGGATTTTGCGAGTAGGACAGGATCCTTACTAAGCATTTGTGCTTACTAGTCTATGTGTTGTCTTATGCTGCAGATCAGGGTAAGGGACACTTAAACTAAAGGAAGAGGCAGGAGGGCTGAAGATGTGTGGGGTGGTGGCTCAGGAAAGAATGATTCTATATCTACTTTACTATGCTGATGTTAATGTTTTCTTAATAAGGAATGTTAGTGATTACACTTAGATTACTCTTATACTTGATTATGTTATGAGTTGAACTACTTGTGAACCTATCATGTTATAGGATAACTCTTTATTAAGATATTTCAAATGATGTTCTAGTATGCTTAGCACTTGTAAATATCACTTGATAGTTTTAAACAAGCATGCTCAGTACTTAGTCCTTGCACTTTTGCTTTTTATTTTATGTTTAAATTATATGATTGATGGTACGTAACCCCGCCCCGAGAGTAGATATAAGGGCGGGCGTTACATTATATGTACATGTATGTTTAGCGTAACGCCACTTTATGGAAAAAAAGCAGGCGTTACATTCAGAATCAACTTTTTCAACGCCTCTACGCTCTTCGACTCAAGCGCTCTGCTCTGGAAACCTCCCATCTCGAGATTCAAGCGCCGACGATGACCCTTTGCTCCAAACTACGATCCACACTGGGCGTCGGTAACGAAGAGTCTAATTTTATTTACTGCACTACAACTGTAACATTTTCTGTAAACATTTGCGCACATATAGAATTGCCGACAGTAAACTGTCAAGGACCGTGGGCCTTGGAGTAGGAGCCGACCGCGACTCCGAACCAAGTAAAAGTGCTTGAGTTCTTGTGGTGTTTGTTTAAATTTCCGCTGCGAATTCTCTTCTCAAATCCGAAACGTTTTCACGATATTCACCCCCCCCCCTCTATCGTGTTTTCTCGATCCAACAACTTATAGTTCTGCCAAACATAAGTTCTTGTTTGGCTAACCCTTTGTCAAACTTGATCAAACCTAGGTTTATCCTACCAAACATCAAGTCTTATTTTGCATAACCCTTGATCACTTTGACAAACCTTAGTATATTGTCACTTATAATTCTACCAAACATCAGGTCCTGTTTGGCTAACCCTTTGTCAAATTTTATCAAACCTAGGTTTATCCTACCAAACATCAGGTCCTGTTTGGCTAAACCCATGATCACTTTGACTAACCTTAATTGGTATATTATCAAACATCAAAACACTAGAGGTTGACTGTTCATAACTTACGCACTTTGCACCAACAATCTCCCCCTTTTTGATGTTTGACAATAATCTTAAGTTAGGTTAGGTCTAAGGGTGTGTTTGGTTCAAGTTATCAGATATAACCTTAGTTATGTGATTACCAAGTAATAACATAACCAAGGTAATGGGGAATGAAACATAACCTGAAGTTGTTTGGTTCAATTTAGGTAATCAAATAAAATCTTGTTTGTTGGAGGTAATAGTCTATGACATTATATAATAGTTTACCGTATTAGCCTTTAGTTAAATTTAAGTATAATAATATTATATGCTTATAAATTTAAAATAAAAAAGTAAGATGATATTATATATGTATTCGTACCCTCAGTCACCGGGCGTCGGCAGTGGTCGTCGGCTGTCGTTGCCGATTGTCAGCCGTGAATAATTACCGACGGCTGACTACGATCGTCAGCCGTCGTTGCCGGTCGTTGGCTGCGAATAATGATTGTCGAGCATCGTTGCTGGTCACCGGCCCTCGTTGCGGGTCGTCAGCTGTCGTGCCCGATCGTCGGTCGTCGACGGTCATCAGTCACCGATCGCCGACAGCGGTCGCCCGCGAATAATGACTCTTTTGCTAAGGTAAATATTCGAGGATAATTTTGGAAAGATAAATTTCATAACCCCGGAATCAAGAAAAATCTTACTTAATTTCCTAAGATTTTACGATTCCGGGTTGCATGCCCCTTTTGTTGACGTGTCAGGCATCGATCATTACTTGGGAATCATTGATTATCTAAACCAAATAAGATTTTTGTTGATAACCTTGGATGGATAACCAAGGTAATCAAGGATTACCAAACGCACCCTAAAGGTTCTAGGTTTAAACGTTGGGAGAAATCAAAAAAAAATTAGCTTAAGCCTCTCTCCCCATTTGGCACACATCAAAAAGAAATAACGGATAATAACAAATATTTTATGTTAGAAATTTGCACCAACAATAAGATTTTTTAAAATACATAAGATTTTTTTAAAAAAATACATGATTTTCAAAACTCTTCCTTTAAAAAAAAATTAACTACCTTTTTTTTGGAAAATATTCTAAAAGGCACTAAGTAATTTTAAAAAAAATTGCACCAATAATATATGAATTTTAAAAGGAATTTGAACTTCCCTATGTCTGACACAATCCTAGGAATCTTTTTGACCACAAGAAAATTCCTATGTGTCTTAGGGATTTTCCAATCAAAATAGAGTTTTCACCATATGTTTTGAATTTTTGAAGCATAATAGATATCTTGGTTTGGATTCCTCTCCAATCTGACACAATCCTAGGAAACCTTGTCAACTACAAAGAAAACTTCCATATGTGTCTTAAAGATTTTTCCAAACTCAAGATAATGTATTTTTTTAAAAGACTTTTAGAGACATTCAAAAGATGGAAATATTTTCACAAAATATTTTTGAGAACTAAAAATATTATGTTTTAATAAAATGATTTTAAAAAGATAGTATTTGAACATATAATATTTTTAAAACCTCTAAAGTTTCTTTTACTTTGAACCTCTCCCTAAACCTGACATAGTCCTAAGAAGCTTGTTGATTATAAGTTGATTTTCCTCTGAGTCTTAGGGTTTGATTCAAACGAAACGAATTTAAAACATTTAAGAAATACTTTAAAGTTTTTGAAAGTATAGTGTTTTTGAAACTTTCAATATTTCTTTTAATTTGAACATCCCCCTAAACCGGACATAGTCCTAGGAAGCCTGTTTACCACAAGTTGATCTTCCTCTGAGTCTTAGGCTTTGATTCAAATGAAAAGAATTACAACAAAAATTTTAAGAAATATTTTGAAAATAATCAAAAATAGAAATACATAATTTCTTTTGATTAGGACTCCCCCTAAACCTGACACAATCTTAGAAATTCTTGTAAATCATAAAGAAAACTTCCTATGTGTCTTTAGAGTTTATCCAAATTAAAATAGCAATTAACACATTTTTGAAGAACATTTTGAAATAATATTTGTAGAAGTATTTTTCGAAAAATATTTTGAAAGACATAATAATTTTTGAAAAAATATTTTTCGAAAAGCATTTTAAAAGACATAATAATTTTTGAGCAAAAACAAACTATTTTGAAAGTGATAAATTTTCGAAAAGAGTAATTATTGAAAAATAATTTTTTAAAAAAAATAGACTCCCCCTGAACCTAACACCTTCTGGCTACCATTGTTAACTACAATGAACTCTACCTAAGTGTCTTAAGGGACTTTAGTGTTGACCTAGAAGGTTTGTGTCTATGTGTAAGTCAAATAACTTTTGAAAAGATATATAATTTTTTGAAAATGTATTTATAGATAAGCACCGAATCAAGCATGAAATTCATTAAAACATTATTATGTTTAAACATTATTTTGAAAATAGATTTTTAATAAAATATTCTAAGGATTTTGAAAACATTTTCAAAAACATTTGTCAATTAATTAGTCCTTAACATCTCACCCATTCTAAGTGTTGCAACACAAGCAATCATGGTTGCCTTATGGGTGTTGTGAGATGCTTGAATAATTTTTTTTCAGTTTAAAAAATATATATTGTTTGACCTTGAGTTAGATTCAGGTTTAACAATTAGTAGCTTAAAAGTAACTTTCAATAATTGGCTTCCAGGTCTTGGTGAGGCACAAATGCCTTCTTTGGTCGTAGCATTATTGGATCAACAACCCTTCCTTAGACAAAACCTTTTAAAGAAAGAATACATTCAATTTACTCTTTTGAAAACTTTGGTCTAACTAGTCTAGGATGTGGCGAGGTAGCTTCGGTTAGTTCCACTTAGCTAAGTAGATCAAATCGGGTACTCCTTACACTTCCTGACTTACAAAACCAAGCTTCCCTAACGTAATATCATCTCGCCCCACCCTGGTACTAGGTTAGGCAAGAATCAATCAATCATTTTCCTATCTAGCCATTCTAAGTTAAGCAGAAAAGTAAACATGAATGACATGACAGATATATATTGAAAAATAATTCTCGATTTGATATAGAACGTGTGAACCCGCGAATATATCAACCTATTTTGATATATTTATTATTATTAAGTTGAATGTTTCAGTTGAATATGATTTTATTTGGTTTCATATTTGAAGGTAATTAATTTGAATTTAGTTCATGGATTTTGTTGAATTACGGATTAAACTTAAATCGTTAATTAATTAAGATTTATTAATTAAGAATTTAAGTTGTTAAGTATTAATTAAGAGTTAATTATGGATTATGTTGTTAAGAATTAATTAAAATTTAAGTTGTTGAGGATTAATTTAAGGTTAAGTTGTTAAGAATTGATTAAGAGTTAATTAAGGATTAAGTTGTTAACAATTAATTTAAGTTTATAAGAATTAATTAATATTTAACTTGTTAATAATTAATTAAAGTTTAAATTGTTAAAAATTAATTAAGATTTAAATTGTTAAGAATTAATTAAAGTTTAATTTTTTAAGAATTAATTAAAGTTTAAATTGTTAAAAAATAATTAAAGTTTAAATTGTTAAGAATTAACGATTAAGAATTAATTTAAGTTATTAAAGTTGTTAAGAATTTTGTGTCTATTTGCATCATTTCCATTAATTCAACAATTTCTGATTCATCTAGTATTTCTTTTGAATTTAAGTTTTCAATTTTGTTTAATACTTCTATTTTATTTGATTTCTTGTAAGCCTTATTAAATATAGGTTTAGTTTTAATGAATTCCTCTTCATCTTGAACTTCATCTTCAGAGTTATATTCAGAATTATTAATTAAAATTGTATCATTATCTTCACAATAGATAGAATAATTTTCAAGATTATTAATTAAGGTTGTAGCATAATCTTCAGAAATAGGTTGAGTATTATTATTAATATTATCAACATCATCAACATTATCATCAGAAGTGGGTTGAGAATATCATCAATATTATCCTTAGGAATAGATTGAGTATTATCATCAACATTATCTTCTAAAATATTAGAATTATCAACAATAATATTAATTAATATTTCATTGCTATCCTTAGATTTATCAGAATTATTAGAAAGATTATTAATTCAAGTATTAGAATTAATTTAAAAAAATATAGCATTAATATTATGGATTAAATAATTAATATTTAATATTTTAATATTGTCAATATATGATAATTTGTCATGTAATACATTTAATTTCTTATGTAAATAATCTATCTTAACAGGAAGATCATAAGAATTATCTAACTTAACAGAAGTATTATCTAATTTTGCAGGACTTTGAAAAACAGCTTTGCAAAAATTAATTTTCCGTACCTTCATTACCTTTGTGGCATTTTCCGGCATTGTGGATCGGGCCATTTTCCAGTCTGGGCACTGGTTCATGTAATGTCCTAGCTTTTGACACTTGAAACACCGGCTGTGACTCTTGTTCCTCCAGACTCCTGGCGCCGATTCCTTCGTTGCCACCGGTGGTGACATTCGAATCTTACGAGTAGGACACTGGTTTTTATAGTGTCCTCTCTCCCTGCACTTAAAACAAATTATATGAAATTTAAAATTTGACATAATTAAAATTATACCTATATTCATCCTTGCTTCCCCTCAATTCCTGGCCTTGTTGCTCCTACATCGGTTAGTCCGATTAGAGCCACCTGCTCTGATACCAATTGTGAGATCGGTGTCAATCGATAGAGGGGGGGGAATATCAACTCGAACCTTTCTTGTAGGAACATTCGTCGTTCGATCGTCTTTCTATCAAAGTTAGTACACAGCGGAAATATAAAATAAAAGAAAAGACAGTAGAAAAACTCGCGGGATTTACTTGGTTCCCAACCCCCCAAGGTCAGTACGTCCAAGGCCTAGGTACTCAGCGTGAGTCCACTAGTGGTCTCCTTTCTGGACTTTCCGGAGGCGGAGAAACCCGTCTTACAGTTTAAGTACAAGCACAAAAATGATAAATAAATACAGTTTAAAAACCAAACCAAATGAAAATCTCGGCCAACTCTGGAAGTCCGAAGCACCGCGCACTTCTTCCTGGAGCCTCCTTGGTCAAAGAGCTTCGTCGTAGCACTTTTGCTTCGCACAGAATGCTTAGACAGATTGGAAACTTGATTACTTGAGATGACGGGTCGATCCCCTTTATATAGTGAGTTCTTGGGCACCTGATAAGCTATGGGGCACCTAACAATGCGATCAAAACCTGATCCGCAGTAGCAAATTCGGCGCAGTGATAAGATCCCCATCCCTGGCGCCTGGTTTACCAGGTGCCTGGGAAGGGCTGGCCTTAACCAGGGCACCCAACACTACTGGGGGCCTGATTCATTCAGGCGCCCAGGAAGCTTCTTCCCAGGTCCAGTTTTTCCTGTGTTTGCTTTCCTATCTTGCCTCTAACTCCAGATACTTGTAAGACAACAAACACAAGACCAACATACAAATAATCTTATGCCTTAGTTTATTGGTTCTGACTTTGGATTTCAACCAAAACCCTAGGTCGAACCGATGCCTAATGTTCCCTTTCCGAGGGAATGTGCCCTCACTTACTCCACTCTGGAGAAGTTACTTTTTGCCAACTGGGACCTCTAGTTGGACTTTTGCTCAGCCTTCGAGAACCCGAATCTCGAGACGTCCGACCTCGACCCATCTCTACTTCTGTCTGCGATCTCGCTCGCCTAAGTCTTTTGCCCGAACATCGACCAGGACTTCGTGCTCAGCCTCTGAGACTCCCAGATCTCAAGACGTCCAACCTCGACCTGTCTCTACTTCTGTTCGTAGTCTTCGCTGGGCTAAGACACCGTTGCCTGATCCCCGACCAGGACTTCGTGCTCAATCCCCCGGACCAAGACTTTGTGCCCAGCTTCACTCACCAAGACTTCGTCCACCTAGCTTCACTCACTAGGACCCAGCTTCCCTCGCCAGGATTTCTTCCACCAAGCTACACTCACTAGGACTCGGCTTCAATCACCAGGATTTCTTCCACCTAGCTTCACTCACTAGGACCCAGCTTCACTCACCAGGATTTCTTCCACCATAATCACTTCTTTGCTAGTCATCTTAATCCTGACTAATCTTCTTCCAACCTTCGGGTAAGTATAATCCCAAACCTCAAGTCCAGTTCGGTTTAATCCCTTGGTGAAACTGACCAACCCTATCCTTATAACTTTGCCAAATCAGATCCCGTTTGGCTATCCCTTTGTCAACCTAATCAAAACCTGGGTTTACCCTACCAAACATCAAGTTCTGTTTGGCTTAACCCTTGATCACTTTGACTAAACCTTTGGTATATTGTCACATATAGTTCTGCCAACCATCAAGTCTTGTTTGGCTAACCCTTTGTCAATCTTGATCAAACCTAGGTTTATCCTAACAAACATCAAGTTTTGTTTGGCTTAACTCTTGATCACTTTGACTAACCTTAGTATATTGTCACTTATAGTTCTAACAAACATCAGGTCCTGTTTGTGTAATCCTTTGTCAAACTTGATCAAACCTGGGTTTATTCTACCAACATCATGTCCTATTTGGCTAAACCCATGATCACTTTGACTAACCTTAGTATATTGTCAAACATCGAAACACTAGAGGTTGACTGTTCATAACTGATGCACATTGCACCAACATTTCCAGCACACTTGGTCTAACACATTAGATCACAATACATACTTAACTTTGAACTCTTTGCCATTATCAAAACCAGGTTTAATTTGGTGCTTCCAGTACCAACAAATGCTACTCATTGTTTATGTATCTAAAGTGGTTTAGATACATTGTCTATATACGAGAACCTATTCAGTCACACACAAAGGACATAATGTTTCATAGATATGTTGATTTTAGTTTGACTAAAATATGATGCGAAATTAAATTAATTGAGTTTAAGTGAATCTAATTGGATTATGAAATTTAGTGTAATCCGAGTTAGACTCATGTAGATTAGACTCAACCACTTAAGATGAGATAATAATTCATTAAAGGGTTTAACGAATTTATTAAAGTGGGATACCAAGAGTCATTCTCTTCATTAGATGAAGAGAAGATGAAAAGTCAAATTGAATAGCAAGAGTATTTGGTATTCATTGAGTTTTATTGGTATTAAAATCAAGAGAAGCTTAAGGGACAAAAACCCTTGGTATTCATTGGATGAATACATAATCTCTCTTGTTTATTTTCGAAAATGAACTAATTCATTTTCATCTCTTCTTCCTCCTCTTTGTCTTCTTAGCCGAAACCTCTATTTAGGGTTTTTTGGTGATTTTGTGGGAAACTCCCAAGTTACTAGCACAACTAAGGTTATTCATCTCCGAGATCGAGATTATGCTCATGTGGATACTATTAGAGGCACAGAGATTCTAAATGTGTAGAGATCCGGTGAACAATGGACTTGCGAGATATGCTAAGGGCATGTATCGAAGGTATAATTCCTTTAAATAGATCTTTGTATAGATTTTTTGCATGGATCGCTCAAAAGGACCTTCTCTTTTCGCTACGCGATTGTTTGTTTTACGCACATGATCCCAATATTGGTATTAGAACCATTTGCGAAAGATTGTATATGTTGGTGCAAGATGCATCAATTATGTCCTCCTCTAGTATTTCAATGTTTAACAATATACTTAAGTTAGTGATAGACTAGACAAAGGAAGGGTTAGTCAAGAAATCAGTACCAAAGTGAAGAAAAGTCCTAGTTAACCTAGGCACTAACTCCTGATCATGGATTGGGCAATAAGTCCTGGCCGAGAGCTGGGCACCGAAGTCCTGACATAGGGTTGGGCAATAAGTCCTGGTCGTGGACTGGGCACGAAGACATGGTGAGTGAAGTTGGGCAAAAGTCCTGGTGAGTGAAGCTGGGTAATAAGTGTGGGTGCTGGAAGCACCAAAGTCAAACCTGTGTTTTGATAATGACAAAGGGTTTAGAAGTTAAGGTTTTATAGTGATCTAACAATGCTACTTGAGTGTGCAGGAAAGTCCTAGGTACACTAGGCACGAAGTCCTGGTTCTAAGAATTGGGCACTAAGTCCTGGCCGCATGCTGGACACCTAAGTCTTGACATAAGATTGGGCAATAAGTCCTGGTCATGGACTGGGCACCGAATACCTGGTGAGTGAAGTTGGGCAATATGTCCTGGTCGTGGATTGGGCACCGAAGACCTGGTGAGTGAAGCTGGGCAATAAGTCCTGGTCGCAGACTGGGCACGAAGACCTGATCCGGGAGATTGGGTAAAAGTCCAACCGGAGGAGCCGGTTGGCAACAAGGTAAACTCTCCTGAGATGAGTAGGTGAGGGCACACTCCCCATAAGAGGGAACATTAGGCGTTGGTTCGACCTAGGGTTCCATTTGGGAAGCCCAAAGTTAGAACCAAGACAACTTAGGCTGTTAATCATGCTTAAATTCATATCATTTATATGTTATTAGTGTTTTGGAACTAACCCTGGTCGCAGGAACGAAGGAATAAAGTTTTTTGCTCCCAAGCGCCTCATTGGTGTCAGGCGCCTATTTGACCAGGCGCCTGTGTTGATACAGGCGCCCCAGACAAAGGGTGATTTCAAGCCACTTCGATGTAAGCCTCGGACAACAACAGAGGTGCCTGTGTTCACACAGGCACCCCAATCAGCTCAGGCGCCCCAGTTGAAGAGATATGTGCTGGCCAAGTCTGCGGATTGAGTTTTGCACAGAATGGGTCACGTGTCAGGCGCCCCCTTCGACACAGGCGCCCCAGCGCCCACTATATAAAGGGGTTCACCCCCTTGGCTTCAAAGACAACTTTCTTCTACGCATTCTTTCAAGCAGTCTGCTCCAAATGCTCCGTGCTCAAGACTCAAGCGCCAACGACGACCCGCGACTCCGACATTCTAATCTTTCGGTCATCGGTATAATTTTTGTTAAGTGTTGTATTTTTTAATTCTATATTCAAACTTTAGATTGTAATAATTTTATGCAATATAGAATTGCCCGTCGTAATGGGTCAAGGACCGTGGGTCTTGGAGTAACCAAATGGAAGCCCATCTGATGACCCATAAAATTTCAATTTTTAGAGAAACCAAATGGAAGCCCATCTGATGACCCATATGGACATATGGATGATAATCCAAACGGGATTCTCTTTTCCCACAAAAAATAGATTATCAATTGCATGGGACAAACTGGATGAACCAATGCTCAACAAGATTGAAACAGATGCTAAGGCGATTGCAATTCTTCAGTGTCGCCTAACCAATGAACAACTCAGACTAGTCGGACCCTTCGTATGTGCTAAAGAAATTTGGCAGAAGCTGATCAACCTACATCAGGAGAACTTACATAAAGAAGAAGATCAGGTAAGCTATTTTGCACTCTCGGCTCAAGCACAAGTAGTTGAGACGGACTCAATACCCGACTTCGAAATCGACTTCGGATCAGAAGATGACTCTGACGAGATAGAATCCGTACTCAACTTCAATGTCGAACCAGAATCAGAAGACGAGTCTGCCGAGACAAAATCGGTACCTAATTTTGAATCTTTTACAGAATTAAAATTAAATGAGCTAACTAATACTGCAATGGTCGAGGAAGGAATAATTTCTATTGCAGGGAAAACTCAAGGAAGAACTCAGAAAATGAGGCCTCAACTAGTACCTGAGTCTGACTCAGACAGAATCAGACGACGATGAAGAGGATCATCCCAAACTGGTCCAGTGGGCTAGTGACTACCACAAGAAGCTGAGAAAACAAACAAGTAAAAGAAAGACGGCTAAAATCAAGGGGGAGATTCCAAACAAGGAATCAAACGGTATCATGATAAATTCAAAATTTAAAAATCATATAATATGTTCGGCAATTTACCAAAGGGCTTATCCAACAATTCGTAATTACCGAAAGGAGTACCATGGTTTCTATTATACCAAAGGGCGCATCCCATATAGTGAAGTTACATTTATACCCCTCCCGCCAATGAATGACTTTATCAAACACATTTTCGAGACACCGGACCACTTTATTAATAAAATAATAATTTGTGGTTCGGATGGGTAGCAGTTGAATTTTTCTCCATTCTCTGTCAGCGCAACAATGTAAATGGAAGGTTTGAAGGTGGAGGACATTGTGCGTGCCCTAGCTATGATATAGTCGCGAGCTAATCCCTCGAATCCCTGCGGACAACCAAAACCTAGGCATTTCTCGAAAGCGTTTCTGTGTGATCCTGAGGCGGGTTTTAGTGTTAACATTGAAGTCCAGACTGATCGGCATTATCCACCAAGGGGTTAGGGTTTCTGCACGGTTGATTTATTTGATAATGTCAGGAAAAGGGGTGGTTCAGCATCTTCTTCCTTGGCATTATCCACCAAGGTATGTTAGCGATATGCTTAGGTCAAACCAGCATAGTTAGTCAAAATGTTTAAAATTATTTTGCTGAATAAATTTGTAATGTATATAAACTGTAGGATTCAGATGAATTTGGACAAAAATTACGTTGGTGCAGTGTTTTAGGCCACTTTAAACAATTTTTTGAAGCATTTGAAATTTTAAATGATCGACACATTGCAAAGATCAAAGGGTCGCCTTTCAATTTTTTCTTGGACATACAAGAATTGCAGCATATCCGTAGAATTTTGGTTAATATATTTGAAAGTTGGGATTCAACCTCGCAAGTTTTTAAATTCTCAGGAAATAGTTTTAGTTATGAATTGTAGACAATATCTATAGTAAGATAAAACAGTATTATAGATAGCCTGAAATGATTAGTTTTTGATAAATTTTAATCATTTCATTTCAGGGCTACTGAGGGCCTAAAGTGAAATTGACTTCAGGCCCTCGGTAGGCCTGAAATAAAATCATTTCAGGCCTACCGAGGGCCTGAAGTTATTTTAGTTCAGGCCCTCGTTGGGCCTGAAATGAATACATTTCAAGCCCACGTCGGGCCTGAAATGAATTCAATTCGGGCCCGACGGGGGCCTGAAATGTATTAACCTCAGGCTCACGTTGGGCCTGAATTGAATTCATTTCAGGCCCAACGTGGAATAATTTCAAGCCTATATTCTTGATGATAACTAAATATTGTAATTGTTTCAGGTGTACCGGTTGCGTTCTCCAGACGAGATGTTGCTTTGATACTGGGTATGGTGAACCGTGGTATTTCAGTCCCTATTAATTAAACTAAAGTATCGGGTCTATCGTACTTACTTCTCAAAAGAAAAACAACCTACCAGAACAAGACTTGAGGAGTTACTTAAACATTTTTCTAAAAATGTTGAATCAGAGGATGATGTGTTATTAGTGTGTTAATTTTATATTTTGTATATATTTGTTTGTGTTTTATTTTCATCTAGTACATATAAGGTTCCTCTAGGTCTTGTATATATAGTAGATGATTATGACAATCTAGGTAGATTCAACTAGGTAGAAGCTATCCATCAATTTTTGTCTCCACAATTACCTAAGATTGGGGACTTATTTTCATCAACTCAGGGAAACCAGAGCACCACCAACCTCCCTTACCTAAAGGGATTTGCAGGGCTTTTGGCAGTGAGTAGAATTATCTTGTTAAATTTTAAAATATTTTGATGTCAATAATGTAATTGGCTGGAAAACTTTGTGTAGGCATGGTTTTTGGAGCATGTACCAATTAAAAAACTATTCAATGTTGAAGGACCCCGAATAAATAAGTGGAGGAATATTCCTTCGCATATTAGTAGGGTGAGGGGCCTTGTCGATCGACTCTCGTCCGAAGAGGTAATTATTCTTAAATGTTATCTATCTTAGTTTGATATAGAGGTAGTAACATTTGTGTACTTCATAATTGACAGGTTATTGTTGAATTAATTCCTAACCTACATGAAAACACATTGTTTGAGAGCCTTGATATCGGTGATGAGATACCACGGCCAATGGAGACATTAGAAGGAGATGTTAGGCTATGTGGTGAATGCATTCTTAAAGACAACCAAATCAAGGAGCTAACAGAGGAGAATATATGTTTGAATGAAAGGGTTAAGGAATTACTTTCAATTATTGAAAAAAAAGGCATGGAGAGTCAAGAAAGCTATCCTCTAGTTGATCATCTTTCTGATCCAGTATCTTGTACACCTAGGAGAGGACGTGACCGAACTCGGTATGATTACAGGGATACTCCAATTGACAGTCCAGTATGGCACCAGATTTTACCTAAGGGGAAGCGGGACAAGAAACAAATATCAAATGTCATGGACAAGGGAAAAAGGAAACTTAGTGAGGAGGATATGGATGAAGCAAGAGAAAACATTAATGTAATGGAAGTCATCTCTGAAGAAGACATAGAGGAGGAAACAAGAAGAACCTCCGAACTATACAAAATGAGGCAACAAGGCATTGATGTAAGTGTGTTAATTTCATTTAAAATACGTCAATTGTATTGAATTTGGTCAATAATTAGTTTGGTCTAAATAAATTTTATCGATGTAGTTTGTGAAGAAACATTTTATGAATACAAAGAAGAAAAATCAAGATAAAGAAGTGACCTACCTGATAAATAGATTGGAGAACCTAAAGTAAGTTACAAAATATAGTTTAGTTTAGTTAATATATCTTCTTATGTAATATATAATCTTATCAATTTACATGGCGGGTTGGCAAATGAATTTATCTGGGAGGATGCACCCTTTGCTTTGAATTTTCATTCATTCTTACAAATCCTCAATGGAGAGGTTTTTACAAAAGGCGAGGTCATTGATGCCTTTTGTAAAATTTTATTTAGGGGAGCATCCGCATGTGGTAGGCCATACAACAAGTCAATATATTGTTCAACCTTCTTCACAGTAAGTGATGTATATTAATTAAACAAATAGATTGTAGAAGAACTAATATTATGATATGGGTATTATTAATTTTGTGAATGCATATTTGTAGACATCAATCAGATCATCAAGAAAGATTTCCCTGCAACAAGTGATGAAGACTGATATGCTAGAACAAGGGTTTAGATTTATTTTAATCCCTTTGTGCAGTGATAATACACACTTTCACTTGTTGGCGGTGGATACAGAATCCATGACTTTCAATCATTTTAATTCTCATGCTAGTGGCCGTAAATATAAGCATGAATTTGACATAGCGGTGAGCAACCTTCCTTTATTCTTATATATGGTCATCATTTTGTCTAAAATGTCATTGATGGTGATTAATAAATTCATCATATGTTTGACAGGTAAAAGAACTTAAATAATATACTCGCGAGGAACTTACGAATATTCATCCATATCTACAAAGTCATCATCCCTAGGACAAATGGCCCTCCGTCAGACAAAAATGTCCTCAACAAGAACATAGGTAACTAAATGAGGAAGAGGTTAAAAATTTTTAAAAATAAGAAAGTATTTTATAAACTGACTTATTGAAATCTAAAAAAGTGTTTGTTAATTTCAGTGTGGACTGTGCCTTCTTTGTCATGCAATATGTTCGATGTCTCCCATACGATGAGAAGATGGATTTCAAACAAGGAGACATG
Organism: Boesenbergia rotunda; assembly: GCA_024364735.1. Lineage (NCBI taxonomy): Eukaryota > Viridiplantae > Streptophyta > Magnoliopsida > Zingiberales > Zingiberaceae > Boesenbergia > Boesenbergia rotunda. Next base: position 107,906 of record JAGFNQ010002419.1, read on the forward strand.
AGTAGAATCAGATTTGAGCTGACAGTTAATATTATGAGGGACATGTTTTGTAAAACTTGAGATAATCTGAGTGCTGTATTGGTGATGTAAAAATCCATTGTTGACGATTGACCTCCATTTGTATGGAAAAATCTCATTATGTGGATGTTGTTATGATTATGTAGATGTTGTTATTCTATATAATATATTGTCAACAAAAACAAAACAATTGGGTGATGTTTATTCAAATCCTGTTGCAGCACTGTTGTGTGCCAAGTGATACGGTCAGATATAATAACTGATAATGCACTGTTGTGTGCCAGTTGCTGCACTATTGTGTGCCAAATGATCTATTCTTTCACATCTTGTAGGTAAATATAGAATATTATTCTAAAAATCATTATATAATATAATCAACAATATATATTATATAAATCAGATATGGGAGGTCCATCAGTGGGTTTTGAGCAAAACCCACTGATGGAACTAAACTAGACATATAGCTTTGGACAAAATTATAATTTGAGGTTTCGGACACCTAAAATACTTTCTCCAACCTCAACCCGAACTACTGATAATGGTTTTTCAGAAATCCAGATATGGGAGGTCCATCAGTGGGTTTTGAGCAAAACCCACTGATGGAACTAAACTACACCTATAGCTTTGGACAAAATTATAATTTGAGATTTAGGACACCTAACATACTTTCTCCAACCTCTACCCTAACTATTGATAATGGTTTTTCAGAAATCCAGATATGGGAGGTCCATCAGTGGGTTTTGCTCAAAACCCACTGATGGAACTAAACTAGACCTATAGCTTTGGAAAAGATTATAATTTGAGGTTTAGGACACCTAAAATACTTTCTCCAACCTCATCAGTGGGTCAATCAGTGGATTTTAGGTGTCCCAAACCACAAATTATAATTTCAGGCCCACGTTGGGCCTGAAATAAATTTATTCACGCCCACGTTGGGCCTGAAATAACTTTAATTCAGGCCCAAGGTGGGCCTGAAATAACGATATTTCAGGCCCAACGTGGGCCTGATAAAAGTTATTTCAAGCCCACGGTGGGCCTGAATGAAGACAATTCAGGCCCACCATGGGCCTGAATTAAAATTATTTCAGGACCACCCTTAACCATATAATCATTTGACTTCATCCCACAAGTTCGATTAAAGATTTTATCCCTAAACCCTAAAATACTTTCTCCAACCTCATCCCTAACTGTTGATAATGGTTTTTTAGAAATCCAGATATGGGAGGTCCATGAGTGGGTTTTGAGCAAAACCCACTGATGGAACTAAACTAGACCTATAGCTTTGGAAAAAAATATAATTTGAGGTTTAGGACACCTAATATACTTTGTCCAACCTCATCCCTAACTACTGATAATGGTTTTTCAGAAATCCAGATATGGGAGGTCCATCAGTGGGTTTTGAGCAAAACCCACTGATGGAACTAAACTAGACCTATAGATTTGGAAAAAAAATTATAATTTGAGGTTTCGGACACCTAAAATACGTTCTCCAACCTCATCCCTAACTGTTGATAATTGTTTTTCAGATATCCAGATATGGGAGGTCCATCAGTGGGTTTTGAGCAAAACTCACTGATGGAACTAAACTAAACCTATAGCTTTGGAGAAAATTATAATTTGAGGTTTAGGACACCTAATATACTTTCTCCAACCTCATCTCTAACTGTTGATAATGGTTTTTCAGAAATCCAGATATAGGAGGTCCATAAGTGGGTTTTGAGCAAAACCCACTGATGAAACTAAACTAAACCTATAGCTTTGGAAAAAATTATAATTTGAGGTTTAGAACACCTAATATACTTTCTCCAACCTCATCCCTAACTACTGATAATAGTTTTTCAGAAATTCAGATATGGGAGGTCCATCAGTGGGTTTTGAGCAAAACCCACTGATGGGCCTAAACTAGACCTATAGCTTTGGAAAAAATTATAATTTAAGGTTTAGGACACATAATATACTTTCTCCAACCTCATCCCTAACTGTTGATAATGGTTTTTCAGAAATCCAGATATGGGAGGTCCAACAGTGGGTTTTGAGCAAAACCCACTGATGGAACTAAACTAGACCTATAGCTTTGGAAAAAATTATAATTTGAGGTTTAGGACACCTAATATACTTTCTCCAACCTCATCCCTAACTGTTGTTAATGGTTTTTCAGAAATCTATATATGGGAGGTCCATAAGTGGGTTTTGAGCAAAACCCACTGATGGAACTAAACTAGACCTATAGCTTTGGAAAAAATTTTAATTTGAGGATTAGGAGGCCTAAAAAATATTCTCCAACCACTACCCTAACTGTTGATAATGGTTTTTCAGAAATCCAGATATGGGAGGTCCATCAGTGGGTTTTAAGCAAAATCCACTGATGGAACTAAACTAGACCTATAGCTTTGGAAAAAAATATAATTTGAGGTTTAGGACACCTAATATACTTTGTTCAACCTCATCCCTAACTGCTGATAATGGTTTTTCAGAAATCCAGATATGGGAGGTCCATCAGTTCGTTTTGAGCAAAACCCACTGATGGAACTAAACTAGACATATAACTTTGGAAAAAAATTATAATTTGAGGTTTCGGACACCTAATATACTTTCTCCAACCTCATCCCTAACTGTTGATAATTGTTTTTCAGATATCCATATATGGGAGGTCCATCAGTGGGTTTTGAGCAAAACCCACTGATGGAACTAAACTAGACTTATAGCTTTGGAGAAAATTATAATTTGAGGTTTACGACACCTAATATACTTTCTCCATCCTCATCCCTAACTGTTGATAATGGTTTTTCAGAAATCCAGATATAGGAGGCCCATCAGTGGGTTTTGAGCAAAACCCACTGATGGAACTAAACTAGACTCATAGCTTTGGAAAAAATTATAATTTGAGGTTTAGGACACCTAATATACTTTCTCCAATCTCATCCCTAACTACTGATAATGGTTTTTCAGAAATCCAGATATGGGAGGTCCATCAGTGGGTTTTGAGCAAAACCCACTGATGGAACTAAACTAGACCTATAGCTTTGGAAAAAATTATAATTTGAGGTTTAGGACACATAATATACTTTCTCCAACCTCATCCCTAACTGTTGATAATGGTTTTTCAGAAATCCAGATATGGGAGGTCCAACAGTGGGTTTTGAGCAAAACCCACTGATGGAACTAAACTAGACCTATAGCTTTGAAAAAAATTATAATTTGAGGTTTAGGACACCAAATATACTTTCTCCAACCTCATCCCTAACTGTTGTTAATGGTTTTTCTGAAATCCATATATGGGAGGTCTATAAGTGGGTTTTGAGCAAAACCCACTGATGGAACTAAACTAGACCTATAGCTTTGGAAAAAATTATAATTTGAGGTTTAGGAGGCCTAAAAAACATTCTCCAACCACTACCCTAACTGTTGATAATGGTTTTTCAGAAATCTAGATATGGGAGGTCCATCAGTGGGTTTTGAGCAAAATCCACTGATGGAACTAAACTAGACCTATAGCTTTGGAAAAAATTATAATTTGAGGTTTAGGACACCTAATATACTTTCTCCAATCTCATCCCTAACTGTTGATAATGGTTTTTCAGAAATCCAGATATGGGAGGTTCATCATTGGGTTTTGAGCAAAACCCACTGATGGAACTAAACTAGACCTATAGCTTTGGAAAAAATTATAATTTGAGGTTTAGGACACTTAATATACTTTCTCAAACCTCATCACTAACTACTGATAATGGTTTTTTCAGAAATCCATATATGGGAGGTCCAATAGTGGGTTTTGAACAAAACTCACTGATGGAACTAAACTAGACCTATAGCTTTGGAAAAAATTATAATTTGTGGTTTAGGACACCTAATATACTTTCTCCAACCTCATCCCTAACTGTTGATAATGGTTTTTCAGAAATCCAGATATGGGTGGTCCATCAGTGGGTTTTGAGCAAAACCCACTGATGGAACTAAACTAGACCTATAGCTTTGGAAAAAATTATAATTTGAGTTTAAGGACACCTAATATACTTTCTCCAACCTCATTCCTAACTGTTGATAATGGTTTTTCAGAAATCCAGATATAGGAGGTCCATTAGTGGGTTTTGAGCAAAACCCACTGATGGAACTAAACTAGACCTATAGCTTTGGAAAAAAATTATAATTTGAGGTTTAGGAGGCCTAAAATACTTTCTCCAACCTCTACCCTAACTGTTGATAATGGTTTTTTAAAAATCCAGATATCGAAGGTCCATTAGTGGATTTTCTCAAAACCCACTGATGGAACTAAACTAGACCTATAGCTTGGGAAACATTATAATTTGAGGTTTCGGACACCTAAAATACTTTCTCCAACCTCATCCCTAACTGTTGATAATGGTTTTTTAGAAATCCAGATATGGGAGGTCCATGAGTGGGTTTTGAGCAAAACCCACTGATGGAACTAAACTAGACCTATAGCTTTGGGAAAAAATTATAATTTGAGGTTTCGGACACCTAAAATATGTTCTCCAACCTCATCCCTAACTGTTGATAATTGTTTTTCAGATATCCAGATATGGGAGGTCCATCAGTGGGTTTTGAACAAAACCCACTGATGGAACTAAACTAGACCTATAGTTTTGGAAAAAAATTATTATTTGAGGTTTAGGACACCTAATATACTTTCTCCAACCTCATCCCTAACTGTTGATAATGGTTTTTCAGAAATCCAGATATGGGGGTTGCATTAGTGGGTTTTGAGCAAAACCCACTGATGGAACTAAATTAGACCTATAGCTTTGGAAAAAATTATAATTTGTGATTTAGGACACCTAATATACTTTCTCCAACCTCATCCCTAACTAGTGATAATGGTTTTTCAGAAATCCAGATATGGGAGGTCCATCAGTGGGGTTTGAGCAAAACCCACTGATGGAACTAAACTAGACCTATAGCTTTGGAAAAAAATTATAATTTGAGGTTTTGGACACCTAAAATAGTTTCTCCAACCTCATCCCTAACCGTTGATAATGGTTTTTCAGATAAGATATTGGAGGTCCATCAGTGGGTTTTGAGCAAAACCCACTGATGGAACTAAACTAGACCTATAGCTTTCGAAAAAATTATAATTTGAGATTTCGGACATCTAAAATACTTTCTCCACGGTGATCATGAACTTAACTTTTTGGGTCCACGGTGGTCCTGAAATAAAATGATTCCAGGCCCACGGTGGGCCTGAATCAAATCATTTCAGGCCCACAGTGGGCCTGAAATAAAATATTTTCAGTCCCAAGGAGGGTCTGAAATAAAAACTTTCAGGCCCAAGGTGGGCCTGAAATCACTTCAATTCTGGCCCAGGGTGGGCCTGAATAGCTCCATTTCAGGCCCAGGGTGGGCCTAAAATCAAGTGATTTCAGGCCCACCGTGTGCCTCAACTGGGAAAATTTAAGGGTCTCTGTTAACCATAAAATACTTCTGAGTTAAGTTGGTCGATAATAAATTTGTAGATGTATAGGTGTAATACGTTTATAGAACATAACTCATAAATATTGGTACTTAGTGTGCACATAAAAACCCACTGATATACCTAAAAACCTCCTATTGCAAACTATTATTATATCTGTAACACCCAATAATTTCCTGGTATTATTAGGGATTTTTAGGAATTTTTCTAGCATTTTTTGGAATATTATAGCATTTTTTCGGATCAAAATAAGAAAAAAAATTAGAGGGGTCGGGTGGGGATCGATCCCGCGACCACAAGGCAGCAGTTACCTGAGCGAATCCAAGGAACCAGCTGGGCTAGGGTATCAAGCACAGAAAAAGGTGGAGAGAAATAATGTTGTAGAGTAGTTAGGCCTTTTCATTAAGAGGTATATTAACCCCGCTTAAGTCTCGTAAGGGGGATTAGGGATTTTGTCGGCTGCGTGCGAGAAGGGGGCGAGGGAGGGGCTGCGAAAATAGAGGAAGCCAAGGATTCTTCTTCTTCTTCTCCTTCCTCTTTAGTAGAGAGAATCTAGGGTTTCTCCCTAGGGCCAAAGAGTAGAGGTTTCTCACAAGGAAGAAGAGAGGAGTCCTACGCTAGGTTTATACCTCGATTTAGTGAGTTTGCTTCAAGATAACGGTAAGTAAATCACTCACCTGCAATAGGAGTAGTTTTCGCCATGAGATTATCGTTGTGAAGCTATGTTTTGAAAGTTAAGACCATGTTTCTTAAGTAAGTTGATTTATAAGCTTAAATTCTTATTGATGCATGTATTGTAAAGTAGAATTCGAATTTGAATTGTTGTTGAGATAGGTGATTTTGAGCATGTTAGGAATTTGTGGTTGAAAAGTCCCAAGGATAAGCCTTGGATGTAGGGCACGCAAGGTGCTCGATGAAAGTCCCGAATGGGAAGGTAAAAGTGTAAGCGCAATATTGTTTGCAAAAGAGAGTTAGATAATAAGTATGAATAATGTATAGTAAGAAAAGTATTTTACTTTTAGAAAGAGACATGTACTGGGCAAATGTGAGGCCCACTAAAAGTTAGTAGAAAGTTCTAAGAGGGTGCGGTGGCTAGCTACCTCGCAACTTATTAGAAAAAGCGCGCATTGGTACACCGATACCATGGTACAATGTCAAGGCCTAAAGAGAAAGTTGATTATTATTTTCAAGTATACAAGTATATGTGTGAGTGTTTCTTTTATTAGTAAGTGTTTTTAGTTCATGTGTAATTTGATACATTGCAAGCATGATAAAGTATTTCAAGTTGTAAGCATGTTTAGTTGTAAGTATTCTGAGCAAGTAAAGTTTTTAAAGCATTCCTTGAAATGAGCATGTTTAGTATCGATATGTGATTTTTGTGAGTAGGGATTTACTTACTAAGCATTGTGCTTACTAGTTGCATTTTCCTTCTATTGCAGACAAAGGTAAAGAAAAAGCATAAGTTAAGGAGGCGAAGGGACTTGCATTGATGTTCAGTGGCGGCGGAACCGTGGAAGAGATCATTGGGCTAAGTCTTGTAGAACATGTGTTTTGGTGTTTCGAAGTGGTAGAATGAATGACTTTGTTTAAATCTTGCATAGATACAAAATTTGGTACAAAGTCTAGTCTAAAGTTCACATAGATTTTGATAGCTTATTTACTTCCGCAAAAGTCCTAATTTCAAGTTTATGAAGTTGTTTTGATTGGCTAAAATGTTTAGAAAACTAGTATAGAATATAGAAATGGTGTCATGTCTTTGTATGGCTTGAAAGTATATGTTTGGTGGATGGATGGAGATGAGTTTCAGGTCTGAAATGCAGGTTTTCAGGCGTGCCAGTCGACTGGTACAGGACCAGTCACCTGCCCTATCGAACAGTAGCTTCTGTTCGATGCACCAGGCGCCTGCCAAAAGGTCAGTCGCCTGGTACCAGTCGACTGCTATATAGCAGTCGACTGGTACCATTAAAGAGAAGCTGTGTAGAGCAGCTGGTTAGTGCTTTAGTGTTACATAAGAGGTCTAGGGGTCAAATCCTGGCAAAGCAATTAAAATGAAAGTTGTTTTGTTTTTTTTGAAAAAAAAAAGAAGGAAAAAATAAATAAATAAAGCAAGTTAAGGGAAGTCACGTAGTAGTAACTTAAAGTAAGTAACGAAAGGTGGGTCATCACAATATCATTGGTGATATAGGAAGATTAGAGGTTTGGCGACCGAAAATCTCATCTCCTAGGTCAACCCTATCTACTGAAATAGGTTTTTCAGAAATCCAGGTATGGGAGGTCCATCAGTGAGTTTTGCTCAAAACTCACTGATATAACAAAATATGTCCTATAGCATTGGTTAGAAAGCATGTATAGAGGTTTGGCCACCCAAAATCTCATATCCTAGGTCAACCCTATCTACTGAAATAGGTTTTTCAGAAATCCAGGTATGGGAGGTGCATCAGTGAGTTTTGCTCAAAACTCAATGATATACAAAATCTGNACACAGGTAGGATTTCCATAACATTCTACCTACCATTCAAATACATGGCATAAAACCTAAGACATTCATAACAAACCCTATTAAGCATGGCATCCAATCATAAACATAAAACATAAAACATGGTGCTTAAACATTAGGGTTATGGTTAACATGATTTCTACCACATGCTTGATCCTATACATATAAATACTTTATGGTAAGCATGAACCATCATTCTTTGAACCCTAACTCCACCCCAAACCCTAGATACATGGCTTGGCCGAAACCTATAGGTGGAGTTCCATCAATTCCATAAACATGTACAATAGCATAAGGTAAAGGAACAACCATACATCATCTATGAGACCATAGGAAGTCATTGGGGCTCATGATTAGGGTTAACCCTAACCTTTAGTCCACCTTCCTAGGGCTGGCCGAAACTTATAAGGCCATGGGGGCATGGAAAAATTCCATTAAAATCCCCAACAAATCATTAAACATCAATTATATCTTACCATAGGGCCCTTGGGGCCCTTACTTGAAATAAATCCTAACTTTTACCCTATTAACCCATCTTGGCCGAAACTTATAGGGTCTCTAGGCCATGTGAAAATTCACATAAATCACCCTCCATCTCCCTTATATCATGATAATACATAAAACATATACTTGAAGTTTAAGACCCAACCCTACCCATGGGTTCTTGAAGTTGGCCGAAACCCTAGGGGATCCTAGGGTACCCCAAAAATTCTCAAAAATTATATTTAATCTCTAAACATCATGAGAGCATATTAGACAACATGATTTAGATTTTTATCATCATTATAGACCAAGAACCCATGGTGGCCGAAACCTATAAGGTTAGGTTCATGGGGTTTCCTTTGGTTTTCCAACATAAACATCACATACAAAACTTTCATATCATGTAATCTTCAAGAAAAGCCATATTACCACAGGTGAGGGAGTCTTACCTTGGTTGATCTTGATTATAAACCTTAGATTTGAGGAGAAGGATGGAAGTCTTTGTTGCCTCTTGACCACCCTTAGCCCTTGTACTCTTGTGGAAAACCTTAGATCTTGGAGATGAAGCCTTTGGTGGAACTTTTTTCCAAGGGTGAATCCCCTCTTGGGTTTCGGCTAGGATGAAGAAGGAGGAAGAAAGAAACTCCCATTCCCCCTCTTTATAACACATTAAGGAGGGTAAGTGAAGAGTCATGGTGTCTCTTCATCTTCCCTTAAGCCTTAACCAAACTCCATTTCATTCCCTCATAACATTCCCTTGCTAGGTGAGTTGGTTAGAGCATGCATGGTTGTACTAGAGGTCCAAGGTTCAATCCTTGGCCTATGCACCTTATTTTTATTTTATTTTTCCTTTTATTTTCTATTATTTTCCCAAAAATTCTGAAAATCCTCTAAAAATTCTCCCATAATTATGTTAATATTTCTCATTAAAATCCCTTTATATTTCTATAAATTTTTACCTAAAATTCACCAATAATCATGGTACTAGAAAGCCCATATAAGGCCCATTAGTGCCTATTTCCCAATTTAAATAGGGAACCCTGCTAAAACTCATCCATAATCATACTAATATTCCTAATTAAAATCCATTTATATTTATATTAAATTTTACCTAAAATCCACTAATAATCATGGTACTAGAAAAGCCTATATAAGGCCCATTAGTACTTAGTTTCTCAATTTACATGAGAAAAATCATGGATTTCTAGCTAAGGTTCGTACTAATATCTCTAGGTCCTCGGAAAATTATCTAGACATGATCAATATTTTGAAGAAAATATTGAGAGAATTTTCCGGGGTCGTTACAATCCCCCATACCTCGTGAAAGTTCGTCCTCGAACTTAGAATAGCTCCGGGTACTTGCGTCTCATCTCGTCCTCGCGTTCCCAGGTAGCTTCCTCGAACCGTTGACTTTGCCATCGGACCTTGACTAAGGGTACCTTCTTGCTCTATTTTTTTTTGGTCTATTATTAAGCTATTCACGAAAGAATATAATTTAAACTTATTCCTGGTTAATTGCATTCGCTACTTCAAGCTAGAATCTAACTTTCACTTACTATGCACAAGTTTATCATCTATGCACCAACTTATCACTCCGAAGCTCCTCTCAATTACTACTGATTTCAGTGTCTCTGCTTCTCACATACTTCTTTTATCTGTATTAAACTAAACGAAAATTACAATTACTATTATATGATTCTCTCTTATTACATTCAGTATCATAACTTCAATCTACTCCTCAACAACATAATTACCGCTTTATATAGTACAATACTTTCTCCCTTTCCACTCGAATCTCCTTACCCCTTTTTCCGAGAATTATTCTTACTTTATTATTATCTATTCTAATAGTATATTTGTTTCTATGTAACATAACTTTTCATAGTACATACACTCATGTATCGCTTACCCTATTACTTCCTATTCTAGTTATTTGAGCTACTTACTCTGTTTTAACTACCTAACCTATAATGCATACGGTCTCTGTTAATTATACTAAAAATTTCTCAATTAAATTCATAAAATTAGCTTATTATCTTAGCTATAATGCCTATTCGTCATAGTGGAATTTGCGTTATTCATCTTATCTTATTATCTTTTATGCTGGTCTATTTTACTCACATGTATTGTTTCTGATATATACTATCTGTTATTAGGACACGACAAGAATTCTGATTATATTCACTTACTAATAAATTATATTAAATATCATTGCCTAACTCTACCCATCATAATCTAAAAGAAAATACCACCTACACTTGTAAGAAAGATGATTTGGAGTATTTATTTCATTGTTTTCGCTCAATCCAATTTACTTTACGGTCCATTCTTTACTGTTCTCGTGAACTGTTACTATCTTAATTGAACCACATATTATACTAAACTTCTAACTTTCTGTTCTATCTTTCCATAGTCTTCTTTCACGTATCCAAATACCTTTTCTCATTTATCAGCCATGCTTTCTCCACTCTAATCGCAAAAAATCACATTCTTATAATCTCCGTAATCTACTTCTCTATCAAGAATTTATTAAATATTCCTATATCGATCTTTTCCAAAATCTATACCTTATTAGATCGTTTCACCTAGTAAGTTTGCTTGAAAAGAAGCTCTTACTACATTCTTGCCTCTGATAACACTAACCTCTAGTTCCTTCATACAGAGTTATAGCTAAGGTCCTATTCGCTAATCTCTATCACGCCTTCTTTTGCATATCTAATTCTTACTCCCTTTCTTTCCTGTATCAAGAATATTACCCTATGGCTACTACTATATATATATCTGCTTGAAAATTCAAATAACTTAACACATTAATCTATTCCTAATAGATATACATCACTAAGTCTTCATTTCATAACCACTACAATCTCTTAGAATACCTATACCAAATAGTCTACTCCCTTAATACTACAGTTAATAAGTCTCCCTTAATAAAGCACCATCCTTTCTTTACTTCTATGTTCATCACTAAATATTAACATACACCTTTTATCAGCCATACAAACTTGCTTTGGTCCACCACTTTTCTTAATTCCAAACAGTCATGACATTCATACAGATAATGTCCTCATTACTTTACACATTCCTCCTCTCACATCTACTTGCTCTCCTTTTCCGATTTACTCCGTTTTGCCACCACTCAATCATTTACTATATTTATTCCACCTGACTGTAGCTACTTAAGTTAAATCTCTACGGATCACCCTCGCTCTCTATCACTCACATATAAAATACAAGTAAGGCTACCATAAGTGATTGCTATTCCTACCCATATATCAATCTCGAAAGTATTTGGTTTCATACAAAAAAAATTAAAGTAAAGTATCGTTCATAGTTACATATCCTAAAGTACTTTTCATCATAAACATCGTTCATACAAGCATATCCTAAAACCATAAAACATCCTAAAAGTGCTTACTACTATAAGATATGTAAAGAGGTACTTACTTGGAAGCTGCAGGAAGAGGGCTTGATGTGTGTGTAGTGAGATGGTTACTGCTCTGATACCAACCTGTAACACCCGCTTTTTTTTCATAAAGCGGCGTTACGTTAACATACTTAGGGCATGTAGACATCATAAGGCAGCGGAATAACTTTAAGACTTACACATACATGCCCTACTACCATTCTTAACATAATGACATGGAACTCGCCATATTGACTTCATACTTAAACATCATATCATGTCATACTTAACATCATATCATAGAGTTCCATAAGTCATTGTTCACGCATTCAAGCATATAAGTGACCAAAGTAAGGTTCTAACATAAACGGTAAACATATGGTTTCCTGGGCCAAGTCACTACCACACACATGCGTTCTTGCCCTCCTGCTGCATCCATCATTGTCCCCTTGAATGATCTGCGGTATAAGGAAATAAGACTATAAGCACACAGGCTTAGTAAGAATCTTTCCTACTCACAAAAACCATTCATCATTTCATAAATGAGCACATGGAACATTAACATACTTGGTGCTCTACTTAGAACATAACAACTTGAACCACTTATCATATACGTGACATGGCATGAACATAAACATAAGTGAACATTCCTAGCATGGCATGAGTCATAGCATAAACGTAAACATAGAAAACATTCTAAGCATGGCATGATACATGGCATAAACATAAACATAAGTAAACGTTCCTAGCATGGCATAATACATGGTATAATCATAACATAATAAACATTTTAAGCATGGCATCATACATGGTATAACCATAACATAATAAACATTTTAAGCATGACATAATACATGGTATAAACATAACATAATAATCATTCTGAGCATGGCATACTACATAGTATAAACATGTCTCTAAAGTGTAAACCAACCTGTAGGGCCTAAACATAGGCATACTTCCTATCATGGCATATGAACATCTTCTTAACATAATCATGGCATAGATCATTTATTTCCATGCATATTCCTTAATACGAAGCATAAGCATAAAAATCTTATCAACATAGCATAATGCATAACATGAATGAATGCATGAGTGGAATGCATATACATATGGATGCTTAACTTTTTAAAACATACTTTTAAATGCTTAAACATAATCATCATATCATCATTGGGGTCCTCGGCTTGTACCACATACATACATCATACGCGCGCATCCCTAGCAAGTCCGAGGTAGCGAGCCCCGACCTACTAGGGTAAGGACAGCATAGTCGGTAGTCCCCGAACCGAGGCGTTCTTAAGGAGCCCATCCCTGTTGCACAGCTCCGGCAGTGCCAGAACCGTGGACAGCATAGTCCGTAGTCCAGAACCGGGGCGTTCTTAAGGTGCCCATCCCTTGGACCCATACTTCGGTCCGGTACAAGCCCATTCATAAAGTAAAATACTTTACATGCTTCATCATTCATAAGACATTCATGGCATCTTTAACATAGCATAACTTGTTACGGCTCGGCCCGTCTACCGGCCCATTTACCGGTCCTCACGACCGTCGTACCGTCGACCCTCGACCGTGTCGTCTAGCATATTTATGCCTTAAAGACATAAGCATCATCTTTCATTCATAACATGGCATGCATCTTCTTTCGTAAAATATGGCATGCATCATCATTCATAAAACATGACATTCATCTTCCTACATAAACATGGCATTCATCTTCCTACATAAACATGGCATGCATACCTACACATCATTCCTATTCCTAGTACTTGCATGATCATAACATAGAAGGTACGCCTTGTATTGAACATGACATGTTTTCATAGATATTTATCCTACTACATAGAGCTTGTATAATCATGATACATAAGGTAAACATTGCATTTCTTGCCTAAGCATGATATCTATCTTAAGCATACATAGGCAGGATTTCCATAACATTCTACCTACCATTCAAATACATGGCATAAAACCTAAGACATTCATAACAAACCCTATTAAGCATGACATCCAATCATAAACATAAAACATAAAACATGGTGCTTAAACATTAGGGTTATGGTTAACATGATTTCTACCACATGCTTGATCCTATACATATAAATACTTTATGGTAAGCATGAACCATCATTCTTTGAACCCTAACTCCACCCCAAACCCTAGATACATGGCTTGGCCGAAACCTATAGGTGGAGTTCCATCAATTCCATAAACATGTACAATAGCATAAGGTAAAGGAACAACAATACATCATCTATGAGACCATAGGAAGTCATTGGGGCTCATGATTAGGGTTGACCCTAACCTTTAGTCCACCTTCCTAGGGCTGGCCGAAACTTATAAGGCCATGAGAGCATGGAAAAATTCCATTAAAATCCCCAACAAATCATTAAACATCAATTATATCTTACCATAGGGCCCTTGGGGCCCTTACTTGAAATAAATCCTAACTTTTACCCTATTAACCCATCTTGGCCGAAACTTATAGGGTCTCTAGGCCATGTGAAAATTCACATAAATCACCCTCCATCTCCCTTATATCATGATAATACATAAAACATATACTTGAAGTTTAAGACCCAACCCTACCCATGGGTTCTTGAAGTTGGCCGAAACCCTAGGGGATCCTAGGGTACCCCAAAAATTCTCAAAAATTATATTTAATCTCTAAACATCATGAGAGCATATTAGACAACATGATTTAGATTTTTATCATCATTATAGACCAAGAACCCATGGTGGCCGAAACCTATAAGGTTAGGTTCATGGGTTTCCTTTGGTTTTCCAACATAAACATCACATACAAAACTTTCATATCATGTTAATCTTCAAGAAAAGCCATTATACCACAGGTGAGGGAGTCTTACCTTGGTTGATCTTGATTATAAACCTTAGATTTGAGAGAAGGATGGAAGTCTTATTGCCTCTTGACCACCCTTAGCCCTTGTACTCTTGTGAAAACCTTAGATCTTGGAGATGAAGCCTTGGTGGAACTTTTTCCAAGGGTGAATCCCCTCTTGGGGTTTCGGCTAGGATGAAGAAGGAGGAAGAAAGAAACTCCCATTCCCCCTCTTTATAACACATTAAGGAGGGTAAGTGAAGAGTCATGGTGTCTCTTCATATTCCCTTAAGCCTTAACCAAACTCCATTTCATTCTCTCATAACATTCCCTTGCTAGGTGAGTTGGTTAGAGCATGCATGGTTGTACAAGAGGTCCAAGGTTCAATCCTTGGTCTATGCACCTTATTTTTATTTTATTTTTCCTTTTATTTTCTATTATTTTTCCAAAAATTCCGAAAATCCTCTAAAAATTCTTCCATAATTATGTTAATATTTCTCATTAAAATCTCTTTATATTTCTATAAATTTTTACCTAAAATTCACCAATAATCATGGTACTAGAAAGCCCATATAAGACCCATTAGTGCCTATTTCCCAATTTAAATAGGGAACCATGCTAAAACTCATCCAAAATCATACTAATATTCCTAATTAAAATCCATTTATATTTATATTAAATTCTACCTAAAATCCACTAATAATCATGGTACTAGAAAAGCCCATATAAGGCCCATTAGTACTTAGTTTCTCAATTTACATAAGAAAAATCATGGATTTCTAGGCTAAGGTTCATACTAATATCTCTAGGTCCCTCGAAAAATTATGTACACATGATCAATATTTTGAAGAAAATATTGAGAGAATTTTCCGGGTAATTACATAGAGACTATATGACCCAATATAATCTCATGCTCAATCATAAAATGACATTTTTCAAAATTCAAAACTAGATCAGTATCGATGTATCTATGTCAAAATTCAAAACTAGATTAGTATCGATGCATCCCGTATACATACGGGGTAAGATAGAGAAAATATAACACTTATTTTAGTAGAGTCTACTTCAATACCTCTACTAGAGACTATATGACCCAATATAATCCCATGTTCAATCATAAAATGATATTTTTGAAAATTCAAAACTCGATCAGTATCGATGCATCTATGTAAAACCTAGACAAATTTTCTAAACATGAATCAAAAGATGTACCAAAAATAGAAAAATCATCCATAAACACTTCCATATAGTGCTCTAATAACTCACCAAAAATGCTTACTATACGCCATTGGAAGGTCCCTGCAGTATTACATTGTCCGAATAACATGCGTCTATAGGAAAATGTACCGAAAGGACAAGTGAAGGTGGTCTTCGCCTGATTTTCTGAATCTATGCAAATCTAAAAATAGCCTGTATATCCATCCAAGAAGCAATAGTGGGACTTTCCTATCAATCTCTCCAACATATGATCGATTAAGGGCAATGGATAGTGGTCCTTTCTCGTGGCTTGGTTCTGCTTCCTATAATCAACGCAAACTCTCCATGAATTCTTCACTCTTGTGGGAACCAACTCATTGTCTTTATTTGTCACCACTGTCACTCCTGATTTTTTTGGAACCATATGAATATGACTCACTCATTTGCTATCAGAAATAGGGTAAATGATACCTTCTTGTAGTAGTCTAGTCACCTCTTTCTTTACTACATCAAGAATCAATGGGTTGAGTCTTCTTTGTGGTTGTCTCACGGGCTTCACAATCTCCTCCAAGTGAATTCGATGCATGCAAATGGCAGGACTAATCTCATGAATATCAGCCAATGCCAACCCAATAGCTTTTCTGTGTCGCCTCAGAACTTGCAACAATTTTTCCTCTTGCTCTAGCTCTAAATTTTAGGCAATAATAACAGGTAGACGTTGATCATCTCCCAAATAAGCATACTTCAAGTGCTTTGGCAAAGACTTTAACTCAAGCTATGATTACTCAATAGATATGGGTGATCCTTGGGGCTCAGTGCAATCCCCAACACTCATATTATCTTCTCCAACTGAAGATGAATCAGAACTAGGCTTCAAATTAGTTGCCCTGATAGCTAAGACATCCTCTACCTCATCTGAATTGAATTCAACTATGTGAATACTAGATACAACCCTATTAGCTAATGCATCCACACGAACCGACTCATTTGCAATATCAATACTCAAAATAGTGTGATCCTCCCTCAGGTACTTCATAGCATCGAAAATACTAAAGTGGACTACTGTATCTCCTATCTCCATGGAAAGTGTCCCTGCATACACATCAATCTTTGTTCTTGCAATCTTCAAAAATGGTCTCCCAAGGATATGTGGTGATCTATGTGCAAAATAATCCCCCTCCATGTCCAATATATAGAAATCTGCAAAAAAAATTAACTCTTTCACCTTCACTAGTACATCTTCCATCATTCCCGCAGGATGATTTTGACTTCTATCTGCTAGTTGAATAACCACCCCTATTGGCTGCATAGGACCTATTTCAAGCATCTTAAAAACTGATCTTGGCATCACATTAATAGAAGCTCCCAAATCTAACATAGCATCATGAAATAAATTGCTTCAAATCTCACAAGACATGCTAAAAACTCCTGAATCTTCACATTTCTGAGGTACTGGATGAATAAGTGCAGAAACATTCTTTCCCATATTGACCAATTCATTCCTCCTTAGCTTCTTCTTTTGAACACATAAATCTTTAAGGAACTTGGCATATCTAGGAATTTGTTTGATCATAGTCAATAAAGGCACATTCACCTCCACCTTGCTAAATAAATTCATAAGTTCTTGAAACTCCTTAGCTTTCTCCTCTTATACATTCTTTCTAGCTTGAACCTTGCATTGTGGAAATGGCAAAGGAATCCTTGGCTCAGCTTCATGTTGTTCTGAAATTTTTGGAGCTGAATTTGCTACTGTAAAGTCCTCAAAAATTCTATTTTTCTCTTGTTCTTCAACTAAATTTGTGGGATCAATTGGAGTGGGACATGTACTTGAACTTGGACCAAAATTAGCTATTGGAAATTGCTGAATCGGATTATTTTGAGTCAAAAAATTAGTTGCTGGAAACTTTTTAGAAATTTATAATTTTTGAGAGCTTGGAATTGAAGTGTCTTCCAACTCCTAAGAGTTAATGCACTAACATTCCCCTTTAGGTTTGGAGTTGTTTGAGAGGGCAATTGACTTGATCCTTGAGCTTTCATTTGATTCATGCCACTTGCAAGTTGACCAATATATCTCTCAATGTTCTGGAAGGTGTAATCATTCCTTTGTTGGGTTTGTTGCTATTGCAAAATTTGTTACTGCTATAAAATTTGTTGCATCATCCCCTCTAGCTTTTGTTGTTGTGCATTGAACCCACTAGAACCTCCATAGCTTCCTTGATTATTGTATGGCTTTTGTTGAGCTGAAAATGAAGAAGTAAGCTACTGGCAACTCTGATTTAGATGATATAAACTTTGATTCGGTTGTTGGAAACTATGATAAGCTTGTTGATTTTGTTGAAATGGTTGTCGGAATTGCTTGAATTGTGGCTGTGAATACTTAAAATTTTGATTTGTCTACTGGAAGTTTTGGAAATTCTGTTGGAACTGTTGTTGTGGCTGATATGAAGTTTGATTTTGCTGATATCCTTGCTGAAATTGCTGATTAACTTGCTGAAAACCTTGATGTGGTTGTTGGGAATTCTATAAAGGCTAAAATTGTTGCCGAGAGCTTTGAAATGGCTGCTATTGTGATTGAAAATATGGCTGATGTTGGACTTATTGGGAAGGTGGTTGTTGATAGAATGAATTCCCATATTGTAGATTTGGATAATCCCTCTAACCTGGGTTGTAGGTAGATGAATAAGGGTCATTTCTTTGTTGAAATTGAACTCTAGTCAAAGAGGCCAATGATTCATATTGTTGGAGATTAGGATACAAATTTGAATTATGCTCTTGACTTGAACAAATGCTACATAATCTCATAACGTGATTTGGAAAAGAAGTTACTAGAAAGTTTTAAGTTTGGTTCACATTGTTCAATGCCATTTGCTTCACCAAGGAGGTTAACTCCAACAATGAGCTCTTAATCTCCTTTTGTTCATTTAACACCAATTAAGCTTCATTAACCTCTCTTGTAGTAAGTGCTCTACTCTTAAATTGTTAGCCCCCACGGGCTGGCTTGGTTGGTAAGGCGTCTGGCCGCTTGTTCCGGAGGTCTCAGGTTCGAGAGTCGCCAGTTGCACACGGGGTAAAATCTGGTCTGCTAGCTTAAATTCTCTCGGCCCCAGGCGCCTTACCCGACTATTAAACCGTGATTTGCCTCCCTCTGGACACCCGTGGGGCAGGAACCAGGGGGTCGCTAAGGTGGCAGTTCCATCTTTTGTTCTACTCCTAAATTGTTGTGAATTTTCAGACATGTTTGAAATAAACTCTCTAGCTTATTCCGGAATTTTTGTTCACTAAGGCTTCTCCAGCTGCTGTATCTATCATGCTCCTATCAATAGGTAGCAAACCTTCATAGAAATATTGAACAAGTAATTGCTCATTGATTTGGTGTTGAGAACAACTTAAGCACAACTTCTTGAACCTCTCCCAATAATCATAAAGAGTCTCCCCAACCGTTTGTTGAATGCTACATATGTTCTTCCTAATAATTGTTGTCCTTGATGCTGGAAAAAATTTCTCCAAAAATACCTTCTTCATGTCAATCCAACTCGTAATGTGTCTAGCCTGGAGATAGTACAACCAATCCTTAGCTGCTCCTGTCAAAGAAAAAGAAAATGCTCTCAACTTAATATCTTCTGCTGAAATCCCTTGTGCCTTCATGGTCGAGCAAACTATATGAAACTCATGAAATGCCGATTAGGATCCTCTCCAGATAAGCCTTGAAACTTAGGTAGAAGATGAATTAATCCAGATCTCAACTCAAAATCACCTGCCAATTCTGGATAAGCAATGCAAGCTCCTTCATTGTTTTGTTATTCTCTGCCATAGGACTGCCCAAATGTAAAGAACTACTCTCAGCCACTTTTGATGCTTTCTCTTGGCTTGTCAAAGGTCTCAATGTCCTTTTGATTTTTGGATCAAATTCCACTAATTCCCCACATGCGGTTCTGGACATAAAACCAACAAAAGATGAAAGCACAAACAGATAGACAATTAAATCAAGTGAAATAGAAACAAAGAAAGGTAAAACTATGCACAAGCTAAAAACAAGCAATCACTACTAGCTTTTCCCGTCAATGAAATTTGATGTTGCCCACAACTAGTGTCACGAATGAGCCTCAAATTAATTAAATATTGAAAACCCATAGCTCATAAAATAAGATGTAGAATAGGGGTCTTGATTTGTCTTTTTCTAAGGAACTAGTAGTGATTTGATTGAATTTAGATTTTAGGGTTCTTTTGGGGTTTTCAATATAATTTGGGGTGTTTTTGGGTTTCATCTAAATACCTAGTTTACTGAAGGAAATGTAATGACTAAAGCAAATTGCAATGATATATATTTGAGCTATCATAGAACTGACAATGAATTACAGTTGACAACTTGCAAATTCAACTAAACTTCATTTCAGAAATTAAACTCACTAAATTGCATTGAAAGAGAATTGCTAACTACTTCACAATGTCCAACTAAACCATTTAAAATAAATAAAGCTAATGTGCAATGACAGATTGTAGAAACAAATACATGAACAAGGTAAATTATAGGAACTAAAATGCAGAAATAAAAGTGCAATGAACAAGCTAAATTGCAAGATTCAAAATGCCTAATCAAATTCACTCTAACTTGAAGTAATTTAACATGAAACTATAGACTACTTGCAGCATATGAAATTGTGAATAAAATCTGTAAAACAACGTTGCAGAATTGAAATAAACTAAGCTAAACCCTCGAATTCGTCCAACCACTTCAAACATCACTACTTGGCGTCACTCAAGAGCCGGAATTGAAACCCTCAACTCCGAAAACCAGCTAAGAAGACAAAGATTTCACCCAAACATTAAATCTGATCAAATCTGATTAAATCAGAATCCAATAGATTTCTCTGTTGCAAATCTAAAATTTCTCCCTGTATTGATGCGGATGGTTGTTGAGGTGATTGTGATGAAGTTGTAGACCACTAGAGAACCCTTCTAATGATTGGAAGTAGATGAAGTACAATCCAATCACGCTGGCGTAGCCCACCAAATAGAAATGGAAGATTTCCATAGCAGAATAGAGTAGAAAACTCAGCTCTGAAACCCTCAAAGCTGTGATCCAAACTGCCTAATGTAGTCTGGACGATGCCTTCGATCTTCCTCAATGATCCTGAGGCTTGGAATGGATGAAGAATCGCGAGATCTGGGCTTGTGAAGGAGGAAAATGCTAATAAACAGTAACTCACAACCACTATTCATCTGCAAGAAATTCAATTTTTATGTGAATAGTGTTGAACCGGGTCTAATTGGGGATTGATTTGGGTTTAATGGGAAATTAGGGATTATTTAGGGGTGGTTTGACTTGGGTTGGGCTTTGGTTTTGAGTCTTTGATGTGGATTAGATCAATTTGGTCTGAGCTTCTCCTTTTTGTTGGATGAACCAATTGCTTGGGCTTTAATTATCTGCCAACTTGGTCCAAATCAATTTTCCCTACAGAACCAATTCAAATTAATGAGGGATTATATATAGTAAATTGCAAAAAATTATACTTGAGCTCAAAAAGATCCTCATCTCATAAATGTAATAAAAGGTGTAGGATGTAGCATATAATTGCACAATATATACCCAACATGAACTCAAAAGAGTGGATCAAATACTAGCTTATCAAGCATCTACAACAGCTCCTTGTGTTGGGCCTCTGCGTCCTCTAAAAAAAGTATAAATGTGACGGCTTAGTGTAGATATCTCCCGAGTCATATCCTGTCGGAATCCAATCATAATCTCCTCTAAGGTAGTCAATCGTCGCTGACTGTCAAAGGAGGTTGAGGTGGTGGTGAAGGTGGTATCAACTCCCGAAACTCTACCACCAAGTTGTCCTCTGCCTCTTGGTCAGGATGAACCTGAGGCTGTGCCCTCTAACTCATGACCCCTGTGTCAGAAATATCAATTATGGCTAACGAGAAGTTCCAAATACCAACTATATCAAACTCGATCATCCTAATCACCTCATGGGCTAACGTATGAAATCCTAAAGCTAAGAGAAGGTAGGTCAACATGTGACAATAAGGAGTACGTACTCTCCCCCTCATTGAAATACTGGATCCCTAAATAATAGTATGAAAGATGTGTAGACTAATATCGATATCAAGGTGGTGTATCAAGGTGGTGTATAAGGGCATAGAGTAAGAAAGAGTGGAGAGGCCTCATCACCGCCACATCTCTGGAGGTGAGTGGTAGGATGCAACGTACTAGGACTCAGTATAAAGTATACTTGTGAATATGCAAATCAAGGGACAGAAAATATGAGATAGTGGGATCTCTCTATCCCCTAAAGAAGTATGAGTAAACAATATCAAAGGTAATATGAGAGTAGGGATCACCAAATGGGGGGGGGTCCCTAGGAGGATAATACAGCCAGGTGGACTGAGAAGATAGTAGTCCTAAGTGTTGTCTAATAAGAGTAGGTGAAAGGATAAAATCATGCCCTTGAACCCTAGTGGAATATTGAAGGTCATCAATCTTAACTAAGTTATTATATTGTGTGGGATCGTTGTAATCGATAGAGGGTGGGTGAATATCGATAACTTAAATTTTTTGGATAATTCGAATTAAAACAAAGCGAAAATAAGTAAATCAAACATGGCTAACATGATTTTTTTACTTGGGTCAGAATCTGTAACGACTCCTACTCCAAGGCCCACAGTCATTAACCGTTTACGTTGGGCAATTCTATAATTCGGAAAATGCTTTACAAATATATGAACATAAGTACAGAATAGAAATTAAAGCTTTTATACCGACGACACTTAAGAAGAAATGTTGAGCTTGTTGAAGCTGTTGGGACCGGGTGCATGTCGACAAGGATACGGGTTCGTAAAATTTTAAATTTCTACGTGCAGCGGAAGAGTTAGCATAAAATAATTTCCTAAATTATTTTAACCACGTATCTAGCATGCAACCTTATGATGTGTTGACATAATCATAAATTAAAACTTTGCGGAAAAGTAAACTAATTTACTAAGTACCTCTCGTAACTCGAAGTAAGGGACGAGATCCAACCGTAGCGTCCCTTGGAAGCTCCGCCTCTATTCGCGTCCACGCCGAGTTCTCTTCGGGATGACTTCGCAAAGCCACGAGTTTTGTGCCAATGAGAACTACTAGATTCTCCGAAGACACAACTAGAAGAACAAGAGAAAAGATAGGAAACTAACCACCAAGAATCGGAATCCAAATTTCGGGAAGGAAGGAGAGGTGATCCGCTTCTTCTTCTTCTTGGTTGGCTTCTCCTTCTTCTTGATGGCTCACGGCAACCCACCCTAAGGAAAGAAGTGCGCCGGCCCTAGGTGGATGAAGGGGCGCCGGCCCTAATTGGCTCAAGGGGCGCCGGCCCTAGGGTGGAGAAGGGGAAGAGAGGAAGAGAATAAGAGAGAGAGAGGGAGAGAATTAATCTCTTGATAGCTCTATCGATTGGGAATTCAAGGCTTGCCTTTGGTTCCTTATATAGTAGCTTCTCCCTTGCCAAGTCTCCTCTTTAACGGAATTTTTCATAAGAAATTTATCCTATAAATTCTCTTATTAATTATTCCGTTTAAGCCAAGTTTTATTATAACTAACTTTATAATAAAACAAATACCTTCTCTCTTTTTATTATGGAATAAATTTTATAAGAAATTTATAAACTTTCTTATTATGGAAAAATCAATTCATAATTGATTTTATAAAATTAAAATAAACCATTTCATGGATCATTTTAATTTCCATAAAAATAGAATAAATTTCTATAAATTTATTTATATAAATTTCTTTATACAAATTTATTTATCCATAATTTATAAAACAAATCGCGCTAGATTTATTTTATTAATTAAACCAAATAAATTGCTTTTCTCCCCTTTTAATGGCCGGCAAAAACAAAGGGGTTTGACACCCTCTTTGGCTGGCCAAACCGAGCCGAACCGATCGCGAATTAAACTCATTTAATTCGCTCAATAAGCCTTCAAAAGACTTAGCCATTTTAAGTTTCCATTGCGCCTCTGATTAACTCAGATTCGACTTATTTCTCTTGATTGAAAAATCCAATTTTCAACTCGTTTTAAATCCCTCGGATTACTCGTAGTGCGTGTGACTAAATAGGCTTTCGATTTATGTTGGCCGTCTATAATCAACTAATTATAGAACGATCATGAGTGGCACCTAGTAGTACATCATGACCCCCAATTAATCGAAAGATCAACGGTTGACCTCAGAAGTAATTCTGAAACCCTTCAGCAGCTCTAATGAATCGTGCCCCATTCCCTTCACCATCTTATACCCACTTGGTTCAGGACACGGTCTATTTGTGTCAGTCCCCACTAGGCTGACTACGTCACACCTAGCCCAAGTAATGTCTTTCTCGTCCTTTGGATTTCTAATTACTCTCATGTATTTTAGAGACTCGCACTCTAAACATGATATGCTCCGGCCAGAGGCTTTGAGTAACAATCCGACGATAGGCCTGGGTATACATCTCCTCGCAAGGAATGGTGAATCCTTTGTAGGCTGTTCAAACATCTTCGGGCACTTCGGCTTATACCCAATCATCCTGGGTCCACACCTCCTTGGAGATGCTTGCTTAAGATGTTAAAGTATAAGTCTCCATGACCAAGATGACTTGAACACCGCAAGTCAAAGGAACATCTCACTTAAGCCGCAGTAAGAACTTCATTGACATATCTATATAGATAACCATATGAAGTCTTACAGCTAGTCACTCCAATGAACTAGTTCCCTTAACTAGCATCCATGTTTATCTCCGGACATCCCAATGTCGCCAGCCAGTGAGAATCAGCTGATTAGAGAATAACCCATGCTAGTCTCAACAGAATTGATAGTGTCCGTATTTATCAATTCATCGACTAGAGATATTTTCAATACTTCACATTTGCACATTTAGAGATAATCACTAGTTGTGATCCCATCACAAATTCTCTTATGCTGTGAGTTGTATTGCGGACATTCAGTAGATGAGTTTAAGATCCCAATCAAATACACAAACATGTATACTCAAATAGTGAATTATCATTTATTAAAATAAATATTTACAATCATAAGTCGATTGCCTTAGGACATTTCTCTCATATCACTAACAAACTCCCACTTGGCCTAATGCCAATCACTACGGTATCCAATACCACAGGCTCTAACATGACCCTCAAACTTGCTTTGAGGCAAGGCCTTAGTAAAGGATCCGCTAAATTCCTTTCAGTGGGAATTTTCTCAATTTGTATATCATTCCTACTTATAATCTCTCTGATCAGATGATAGCGGCGAAGCACGTGTTTGGATCGCTGATGAGACCTTGGTTCCTTTGCTTGTGCAATAGCTCCATTGTTGTCGTAGTAAACCGGCACTGCTTCATCAATGGTTGGAACCACACCAAGTTCTGAGACAAACTTCTTGATCTAGACTGCTTCTTTTGCTGCTTCCGAAGCCGCAATATATTCCGCTTCCGTGGTAGAATCTGCTACGGTGTCTTGTTTGGAACTTTTCCAACTTACTGTGCCTCCATTCAAAGTAAATACGTATCCAGACTGTGATTTGGAATCATCCTTATCTGTCTGGAAACTGGCATCTGTATACCCACGTATTACCATATCTCCTTCTCCATATATTAGGAACACGTCCTTAGTTCTTCTTAAGTACTTAAGGATTGTCTTGACAGCCGCCCAATGATCCATTCCTGGATCCGACTGGTATCTGCTTGTGACGCTCAAAGCATACGATACATCGGGCCTTGTACATATCATAGCATACATGATAGATCCTATCGCGGATGCATAAGGAATCTTATTCATGCAAATCCTCTCGTCTTCTGTGCGCGGACACATAGACTTTGAAAGGTTGATCCCATGCCTGATGGGAAGGTAACCTTTCTTGGATTCTGACATGCTAAACCTTTTTAGCACTCGGTCTATATATGTAGACTGCGAAAGACCAAGCAACCGTTTTGATCTATCTCTATAGATTCTAATCCCAAGGATATAGGTTGCTTCTCCCAGGTCTTTCATGGAGAAAGTTTTAGACAACCAAATTTTAACTGTCTGTAAGACTGATATATCGTTTCCTATAAATAATATGTCATCGACATATAATACTAGGAATACGACTGCACTCCCACTAACCTTCTTGTACACACAAGGTTCGTCAGGATTTTGTGAGAAATCAAACTCTTTGATTGTCTCATCAAAACGATGTTCCAGCTCCTGGATGCTTGCTTCAGTCCATATATGGATCGTCGAAGCTTGCATACTTTTGGTTTTATCAACCGATGTGAAACCTTCAGGTTGTATCATGTATACATCCTCAAGCAGGTTTCC
The DNA here is from genome assembly GCA_024364735.1 of Boesenbergia rotunda. Taxonomy (NCBI): domain Eukaryota; kingdom Viridiplantae; phylum Streptophyta; class Magnoliopsida; order Zingiberales; family Zingiberaceae; genus Boesenbergia; species Boesenbergia rotunda. The sequence goes on from JAGFNQ010002419.1 coordinate 134,094, forward strand.
ATTAAGGAAAGCTGTTTTCACATCCATTTGCCATATCTCATAATCATAATGAGCTGCTATGGCTAGGAGCATCCGAATGGATTTAAGCATAGCTACTGGCGAATAGGTTTCGTCATAATCATTCCTTGCTTCTGACGATATCCTTTTTGCCACTAATCTAGCCTTAAAGGTAACAACATTACCTTCCATGTCGGTTTTTCTTCTTGAAAACCCACTTGCACCCTATGGGCTTAATCCTTCAGGTGGGTTAACCAAGTCCCATACTTGGTTTTCGTACATGGAATCCATTTTCCGACTTCATGGCCTCAAGCCATTTGTCCCTTTCTGAACTTTTCAGAACATCTTCATAACTGATAGGTTCGTCATCGTTATGAGTAACACGTCGTTCGATTCACTTACGAGAAATCCGTATCTCTCTGGAATATTACGTGTCCTATCAGATCTACGAAGAGGTGGTGTATGTTTTAGTTCAACTGAA
>JAGFNQ010002419.1:152235-279914 GCA_024364735.1 Boesenbergia rotunda
CTACGAAGAGGTGGTGTAGTTTTAGGTTCAACTGATAGCTCATCATTATGAGGTATTGGTTGTGGGTCTAGACTAGGTGTCTCTGTAATGTCTATTGGAGTTTCTTGAACTTCATCAAGTTCAATGCCACTCCCACTGTTTTCTTGTAAAAGAAATTCTTTTTCCAGAAATACAGCATGCCTTGAAACAAACACCTTTTGTTCCAAGGGATGATAGAATTGGTAACCCTTCGTTTCCTTAGGGTATCCAATAAATAGACATTTATCAGACTTAGCATCCAATTTGTCTGATACAGTCCGCTTCACATAAGCAGGACAACCCCATATCTTAAGGTGAGTTAAGTGGGGTTTCTTACTATTCCATGTCTCATATGGAGTAGTAGAGACTACCTTGGTCGGGACTCTGTTTAGCAAGTAAACAGCTGTCTTAAGTGCATAGCCCCAAAAGGATTTTGGAAGAGTTGCATGATTCATCATCGACCTAACCATGTCCATCAAGGTTCGGTTGCGCCTCTCAGATACACCATTATGCTGTGGTGTATACGGCGGAGTCCATTGGGACAATATCCCATTGTCCCTAAGATAATCTTGAAACTCTTGACTTAAGTATTCACCACCTCGATCGGATCGAAGTATCTTAATACTTTTGCCAAGCTGTTTCTCTACTTCATTTCTGAACTCTTTGAATTTCTCAAAGGCTTCAGATTTGTGTTTCATCAAGAACACATACCCGAATCGTGAGTGATCATCGATAAAGGTGATGAAGTAGCTATAGCCTCCTTGTGCAAGAGTTGACATTGGTCCACATACATCAGTATGTATTAGACCAAGCAATTCTCCCACTGGATTACCTTTTCCGGAAAAGGGTAATTTGGTCATCTTGCCTTTTAAGCATGATTCGCATGTATCAAATGAACCGGGTTCAAATGATTCCAGAATTCCACATCGGTGTAATTCGGTCATGCGTTTCTTACTTACATGGCCAAGACGCAATGCCAAGTGTAGGAGTCTATTCGATTATCTATTCGAGCACGTTTGTTGCTAACTTCGATATTGAAAACGTCACTGGATAAATCTAACGTGTAGATACCATTGCACAAAGTTCCATTCCCATAAAGAACGCCATTTAAAGTTATGTAACAACAATTGTTACTAAAAGTTAAATGATAACCCTTTTCATTCAAACATGAAATAGATACAATGTTCTTTATTAACGAAGGAACAAAATAACAATTATCCAATTCTAAGACACGTCCAGTAGGGAGCTTTAGCAAATATGTTCCGATGGCAACAGCAGCAATCCTTTGCTCCATTTCCAACTCGCAAATTCGCTTCTCCTTTGACGAGTCTTCTTCTATTCCTTAGCCCCTGTATGTCATTACATATATGTGAGCTACACCCAGTATCAAGTACCCAGGTATTTGAGGAAATAGAGTGACATTCAATAACGAAGATACTGAAGAGGATGGGGCATCGGATGCCTTCTCTTCAAGGACTCAAGATAAACCTTGCAGTTTCTTCGCCAGTGACCCTCCTTGCCACAGTGATGGCAGTCCTTTTGGGTATTTTCAGTCTTTTTGGCCTTTTTCTTCTTTCCCTTATTCTGTTCTTTGGCCTTCCTCTTAGAACCTTTCTTCGAGGAACCAACTAACAGTACCGTCTTTTGATCCTGCTTCACAGAAGGCTCTACAGTCTTCAGCAGGTTGAGCAACTCAGGAAACTGGTCTGGAGTTGCATTTTCAGGAGGACGGTTGGGAAGTTGATCTTCAAGGACATAAGCAAGCTTCTCTGCCTTGAGGACTATCCTCAGGTTTCGAAGCCAGTCCATGAAGTTTGGCCCAGTCAGTTTATTGGTGTCCAAAATGGAACGCAAATTCAGAGAAGACATGATCGAGTGATTATCCTAGAAATACAAATTGAGCTTATGTGAGAAGAATGATTAAAGAATGTATCAACATACATTAATAAAATCCTATTTATTTTTCAAATTGAATAACCCTTTTTATCAATTCGGGAGATTGTAGGAACATCTCCAAATAGGTTGATATCCAACCATAGATAAGAACAACCATGGCTGTGGCCATCAAGTTATTCTTAGCTATGAAGGTAGGTAATTATACCGATTACACATCACATATATGTAACTATCACTTTATGCTATCAACTAATTGAATGTTTGCATAAATCATTGGGTTGTTAACTCATTAACAAGTATGTATCATTATACATAGCACCCAACTGCACCTCTCTTCACATCGACCTTGGCTGTGGCACAACAAATCGATGCTCCAAGCTTAAGGCTGACCCATTAATCAAGAAATAGTTTTAATATGGTTGGCGCTCATTCAACCGCTTAGTCAGGCTTGGATGTGTCCAACAACCAAAACTAAGGATTGACCTCTGACTCCAACTATATTATTCATAAACTAATTCCATGGTTTGAACATGTTGAGGTTCAAGCCGGGCATGGATGTGTCCATCAACCCAAACGAGAAACAAAACTCCGATTCTAACCATATTAATGGAAGGTGTTGGCCTTAATATTTTGTAAGGGGTTTTGGGTCTCATCTTTTCTTTTCTAAGCACATTCATGACATTATGTCATGACTAACGATTTCCTTAATAAAGTATGTATGTGACTTAATTTATCAAGTCTCATTGATTAAATTAGGAACCGGATTTCCTAATTATAATTTCATACTTTATTTAAGGAATTGTTTTGGGAAACAATTTCCTAAATTGTCATAATCAATTTCGGAAATAATATGTTTAAGACTTTGATTTCTCTAAATCAAATCTTATTAAATTAAGAGACAAATCCCTTAATTCAACTACATATTATTTTCATGAAAATCTCATTTAAGAAAACTCTATAGGAAACCATTTTCCTAATTAATTTTGGAGACAACAATATGTAAGAGCATCACCTCTTAAAACATATTTTATTCATGGATTTAATTAATTACAACAAATCGTTTTCTAAGGGTGGCTCCCCGAGGCTCAGATACCCAAAGAAAAGTAATTTGTTGTAAATCCAATTGGACGGCTCCCCGAGGCTCAATCCAAATCAAACATGACAATTTCAATTTAAAATTGTGAAATTAAATTACAACAACTAACTTTAAATTGGACGGCTCCCCGAGGCTCAATCCAAAATAAAGAATTTTGTTGTCAATTTAAAAACCAATTCAAATTTAATTGTCAATTAACAGTCCATGAATTTGTCTAGACTTTCTTGAAAGAAAGTGCCCAAAATTGCGAGATTTCATAAATTGGTTTTCAGAATAATTGTAAGTTTCTGGTACAAAGAAAACTTACATATTTCCAAAATTAGAAAATTTCTAAAATAGAAAATTTTCCAAAATTGGAAAGTTTCCAAAGATGGGAAGTTTTCACAATTATTATAAAATTTTAGAAACTAGAAAATTTCAAAAGTTTGCGAAATTTCATGAGGATTTCCAAACTTAGAAATTCCTAAATCTAAAATTTATTATAATTGGAAAGTTTCCATAATTGAAAATTTTTTCCAAAATTTATATTATGACAAAGTTTTCCGCAAAACAATTATATGATTAAGTCGAACACTAACCGGCTCTGATACCACTGTTGGGACCGGGTGCATGTCGACAAGGATACGGGTTCGTAAAATTTTAAATTTTTACGTGCAGCGGAAGAATTAGCATAAAATAATTTCCTAAATTATTTTAACCACGTATCTAGCATGCAACCTTATGATGTGTTGACATAATCATAAATTAAAACTTTGCGGAAAAGTAAACTAATTTACTAAGTACCTCTCGTAACTCGAAGTAAGGGACGAGATCCAACCGTAGCGTCCCTTGGAAGCTCCGCCTCTATTCGCGTCCACGCCGAGTTCTCTTCAGGATGACTTCGCAAAGCCACGAGTTTTGTGCCGACGAGAACTACTAGATTCTCCGAAGACACAACTAGAAGAACAAGAGAAAAGATAGGAAACTAACCACCAAGAATCGGAATCCAAATTCCGGGAAGGAAGGAGAGGTGATCCGCTTCTTCTTCTTCTTGGTTGGCTTCTCCTTCTTCTTGATGGCTCACGGCAACCCACCCTAAGGAAAGAAGTGCGCCGGCCCTAGGTGGATGAAGGGGCGCCGGCCCTAATTGGCTCAAGGGGCGCCGGCCCTAGGGTGGAGAAGGGGAAGAGAGGAAGAGAATAAGAGAGAGAGAGGGAGAGAATTAATCTCTTGATAGCTCTATCGATTGGGAATTCAAGGCTTGCCTTTGGTTCCTTATATAGTAGCTTCTCCTTGCCAAGTCTCCTCTTAACGAAATTTTTCATAAGAAATTTATCCTATAAATTCTCTTATTAATTATTCCGTTTAAGCCAAGTTTTATTATAACTAACTTTATAATAAAACAAATACCTTCTCTCTTTTATTATGGAATAAATTTTATAAGAAATTTATAAACTTTCTTATTATGCAAAATCAATTCATAATTGATTTTATAAAATTAAAATAAACCATTCCATGGATCATTTTAATTTCCATAAAATAGAATAAATTTCTATAAATTTATTTATATAAATTTCTTTATACAAATTTATTTATCCATAATTTATAAAACAAATCGCGCTAGATTTATTTTATTAATTAAACCAAATAAATTGGTTTTCTCCCTTTTAATGGCCGGCAAAACAAAGGGTTTGGCACCCTCTTTGGCTGGCCAAACCGAGCCGAACCGATCGCTAATTAAACTCATTTAATTCGCTCAATAAGCCTTCAAAAGACTTAGCCATTTTAAGTTTCCGTTGCGCCTCTGATTAACTCAGATTCGACTTATTTCTCTTGATTGAAAAATCCAATTTTCAACTCGTTTTAAATCCCTCGGATTACTCGTAGTGCGTGTGACTAAATAGGCTTTCGATTTATGTTGGCCGTCTATAATCAACTAATTATAGAACGATCATGAGTGGCACCTAGTAGTACATCATGACCCCCAATTAATCGAAAGATCAACGGTTGACCTCAGAAGTAATTCTGAAACCCTTCAGCAGCTCTAATGAATCGTGCCCCATTCCCTTCACCATCTTATACCCACTTGGTTCAGGACACGGTCTATTTGTGTCAGTCCCCACTAGGCTGACTACGTCACACCTAGCCCAAGTAATGTCTTTCTCGTCCTTTGGATTTCTAATTACTCTCATGTATTTTAGAGACTCGCACTCTAAACATGATATGCTCTGGCCAGAGGCTTTGAGTAACAATCCGACGATAGGCCTGGGTATACATCTCCTCGCAAGGAGTGGTGAATCCTTTGTAGGCTGTTCAAACATCTTCGGGCACTTCGGCTTATACCCAATCATCCTGGGTCCACACCTCCTTGGAGATGCTTGCTTAAGATGTTAAAGTATAAGTCTCCATGACCAAGATGACTTGAACACCGCAAGTCAAAGGAACATCGCACTTAAGCCGCAGTAAGAACTTCATTGACATATCTATATAGATAACCATATGAAGTCTTACAGCTAGTCACTCCAATGAACTAGTTCCCTTAACTAGCATCCATGTTTATCTCCGGACATCCCAATGTCGCCAGCCAGTGAGAATCAGCTGATTTGAGAATAACTCATGCTAGTCTCAACAGAATTGATAGTGTCTGTATTTATCAATTCATCGACTAGGGATATTTTCAATACTTCACATTTGCACATTTAGAGATAATCACTAGTTGTGATCCCATCACAAATTCTCTTATGCTGTGAGTTGTATTGCGGACATTCAGTAGATGAGTTTAAGATCCCAATTAAATACACAAACATGTATACTCAAATAGTGAATTATCATTTATTAAAATAAATATTTACAATCATAAGTCGATTGCCTTAGGACACTTCTCTCATATCACTAACAGAAGCAGCGTGTCGTCGATCTTGAACGTTGTCAGCGCAAAAGGATTGAGCACGAAAGCTTGTCGTAGCGTGTTTGAGTGCTTGAGTTGATGTAAAAAGGCAAAGGGGTGAAGCCCCTTTTATAGTAGCTTCTCGGGTGCCTCATAGCTCTTGGGCGCCTGCCATGTCACCCATTTTGGCCGCATCCTTATCCGCAGACTCGGCCAACACTTATCACCATTCTTGGGTGCTTGGGACAACTGAGGTGCCTGTGAGCTCACAAGCTCCCGGTAGCTGACATGTCACAGCCGCTAGAAGAACCCCTTTTGTGGTGCCTAATACCATTTAGGCGCCTAGGTTCTCAGGCACCTGAACCTTTTCTGGCGCCTGGTACTGTTGCAACCCACTTCTTTCAGGCTGCAACCAGGGTTAGTCCAAGAACACAATAATATAATAAATATGCATGAAATAACAGCCAGAGATGTCTTCGTTCTGACTTTGGATTTCAAAATAAAATCCTAGGTTGAACTGATGCCTACTGTTCCTTCTTTCAGGGAACGCACTCCTCACCTACTCCACTTTGGAGAAGTTACCTTTTGCCAATCGGCTCCTACGTTTGGACTTTTTCTTGACCTCTGAGACTCCCGGATCCCAAGACGTCTATACCTCAACCTGTCTCTACTTCTGTCCGCAGTCCTCACTCAGCTAAGTCTCTTGCCAGATCTCACTAGTAGAAAAATGCTTATTAACCATGGGCGTTCACCGTTGTCGTAGGCTAAAAACACTATTGTTAAAGGCCATGTTGTTAAAAGGGGTGCTCAATATCAACAGTTACAAACCGTTGTCGTTTATAGTCAATAACAACAGTGTAGCAATGGGTTTTCACCGTTGTCTTTTAATGTGATCGACAGCAGGTTAACAATAGTATTAAACCATTGTTTGTTAGTGATTTAAACAATAGTTTGACAACAAATAAAAATCGTTATATTTTGGTTGAGACAACCAACAATTTACAATAAATATCATTTAAAAATTAAATTATTTAAATAATTAAACAATATTGAACAAACACACTTCAAACTATCATATATCAAAATATTATCAAATATCATACATCATATTGCGCAAATATCATACTCCAGTTAATAGGATGTTTAGACAATTAATAAAACAGATACCAGACAATAAAAATTATACTCCAGTTAGTTATTTAAAGCAAGGTTCCAGTGCTAAAATTGTCTGAAATTGTCTTTTCTCTTACATCCCTGAACTTTTCGATCTTTTGTTCCAGTGTTGAAATTGCCTTTTCTCTTACATCTCGAATTGCTCTTCAAGTTCTTCAACAGTCTGAGGAACAAAAATGAGGCCCTCCTGCTTGAACAACCGTTCCAACATGTCAACATTTTCATCACTGAGATTCTGCCTCAGCTGCACAAGATAATTCACAAACATGAGAATGATTTCAACAAATACTTAAAACTGGTAAGTATTTCCTTATACAAATGACCTTTTCCAATAGTGTTTCGTATGTACACACTGGAGTTTGTCAGGTAGTAATCTTCTCCGTCTTGTCCAATATTGTTGCTGCATGTTCGTACACTTGAATTTGAAAATCTGCAGTCTGCTCCTTGTCTTTTGCATATATACTGCTGGTTCTCAGTGAAGATTTTAATAGCTTTTCCCTGCAGCAAAAGAATGGCATTTGGTTTCTTGTTGTAGAAATCGCATACAAAAATTCTCAGACATACCTAGCTCCAAAATGAAGTGTGGAGAGGCTTTCTGAAGCATTTGTCAAGCAAGGGGAACAGCAGCAAAGCAATCCAGTTCTGGAATTTCCACCCTACGGCATAGAGATAAAGATGACTGCAATTGCACTTGATTTCCTTATTATGAAACAACAACTAACCAGTGCATCTTGAAGGATCCGGGTGAGTCTAGAATTCCTATACGGAATGTGGTTCACTTTCCCTGTTGGAAGAAAAAAGGCCTAGCTGTCAATTTATTCTAGAGAGCAAAAGTCATGGGTTCAGTTCATATCTAATGTCGCATGCTTGTTGATAGAAGCATTTTTTACCAGTTGTCAGTGCATTGATAACGTTTCCTAATGCTGAAAGGGACTTATTTATGCTCTTAGCTTCTTCAAGTAGTGTTCCAACAACACCTGTTTTCTCAGCTTTTTTAGAGCCAGCTAAGTCCACGAGAACCATCTTCCCTATTTTTGACCTGGTAGTACAATTACATTACATGGTGGAAACAGCACCTGAGTGGAAATATGAGTTGGGATGTAACATAATAGGTTCACGTCAGGTTTTCTGAACTCTTGAAACATTATAGAAGAAGCTTCAAATTTGTTAAAGAAAATATGTTGAACTTAGAAGAAAGTTTGGTTCTGAACTCTTCCTAGAAAGCACAGATCTATTTTCAGTGAAGCTGCATTAGTGAAAGATAATAAACAGGTAGGAATTACCTTCCATCTGTTACAGATTCCTGTTGAACAAAAAATATGTAGAGAGAATGACTCCTGCTACTCGCCACATTCATTTTTGCGCAAATTGAAAGATGCAGAAATGACAGCTAGAAACATAAAACAGTAACGTGATAAAGAACAGAAAAGAAGTCCTCCAAAAGCTTCTATTTCTAAAAGTTAAAGGAAGCAACAGAGTAATACGAGTCTCGCCAACAGCTCTATTGGATATTCCACACTGCATTTTTTTATGAAAGGTTAATCAGTAAATGGTGATGAACTGTGTTACTTCTAAAGGTGCTCTTACATGGAGGCATCGAAGGGCTTCCGGAGCACTTTTTATGGGCATATGAAAACACAGACAAGAAAAGGAAAGTCAACAAAGGAGTACCTCTATCTTTTGGAAGATTTTCAGCACATGTAGCTCACCTCAGTTGCTCCAGAAAGAAATATTCCTAGGCATTTGCTCTCCTTAATTTGTATGTTGTCTTTTGATACATCAAAAAGATCTCTGACACATAACACCATGAATTCTAATTTTTAGTTCTCATAGGCCATGTTCATATAAGTGCAAATTAGATATATTGTCAAAAAGCTGATTCTAGAAACATCACCCGATAAAACTAAGAAACCAAGCAGGTAAACTTAATCTAGATGCCACTGACCTTATCTTATCCATATATATCTCCACCTGAAAAAGTAAATGAGAAGAATGAGCAAAAAGAACTAGTAATGCATGACCATAAATGATTTTGAAATTCTAACCAAATGATTTTCGCACCATAGTCAATTTGACTGTCCACTTTGTCAATTCACTAAAAGATTCCATGCCTTCAAAAAGTCCATCAACAACACGTGGAAGACGACCCTTTTTCTCTTGATCCTTATCTAAGACACTAGGACCCTTTAAGATGTTAGGTATATTTTTTGTATAATCATTATACTATACACCATATTTATTCCATCAATCATATGAAAAGTTGTATATAGTTAAAAGGTATTTTACACTTAACCTCCATGCTGTATGTTTTTCCAGCCCTAGTCTGTCCATTTAACAATTGAAAAATTATTAATTCCATATAAATCACTGAAGAATTAGATACATAAATTGGAAGAACCAAAATAAAATATAATTCAAAAATCTCAAGATAATTCAAATTTCTAAAATTTTCAGTCATCTAAATTTTCTAAAATCATGTGTTTTTTGTGCCTTTTGAAACTTTTCTCATTTTTCTTCCAAATGTGTAAGTATAAGTTCTATAAATACAAAGAGGTACCTAGTTTTAATCTTGTAGTTGCTTGATGAACCACTGAGCTTCTTGTTGTTATCAGTTGCATTTGATGAATGAATAGTAGAGCCAAGACAGACAGCAATGAGAAAGCAACCAACTCCAGGGAAAAGTATCTCTGCTTTATTGATTCGATCCTCGAGAAAATAGTTCAAAGTTGTTCCTGTCATTCAAACACGCCAACATCAAGCTCGGGCACAATTTTTGCAAGATAACAACTGATCTTCTCGAGCAAAGCAAGAAGGAGAAATAGCATCGCCATATGAAAATACCTATAACTACAGTCATACTACAAGTAATTACTTTAGTAACCGAAAGACCAACAAACGCCCAGGCATACTGAGTAGCAAGATTTCCAAGACTAAGAACAATTCCACCTGCCATCGCAAACACGATCGAAGGCCAGTTGTCCTGTAAAAAGGAAGGAAGAAGAACTGAATCAGCTTGTATCAGTCAAAATACAGGTAGATTCCTTAATCCAACTTGCGTCAGTTGGGTGAAGAAATTGAGCATGTTGGGTATGCTTTCTCCAATCTGCCCAAAGGTCAATGCGATGAACACAGCCGCCAGGAGATTGGTGATGGAATAATCGAGGTAAGTGTGCTGTGGCAGGCGGCCTCTTCGTTCCAGAAGAGTCAAGACGGCAGACCAAGTGCCCAATTGGATCAGGTTCCACTCTATTAGGGCATCCATGGAGTGCATGAGGGAGTAAGTGCCAGAGAAGGAGAAGATCGTGGCAGCGGTGTCCTGAAGCAGCGCTCGGGTGACCACTTGGACTCCAAGGCACAGGTGAGCAGGGGAGGGGAGCAACGATGGGGATGCGACGAAGGTGAGGTTTCTAGGGAAAGGGGATGGGCAAACGAAGTTGGAAAGGCAAGATATTACGGATGGGCGAGGCCGCGACGGTGAGACGCTCATGAAGTGCTACGGCTTGGCGAGGCTCCTGTGGCTTGCTCCGCGTGCTCAAAGAGGGTGGCGTTGAGCGGAGCTTAGCGGCGTCGGGCGAGAGGGAGAAAACGAAAGGACGGGAAAAGAGCAGGGGTCGAGTTCGGTGGAGGGTTAGGGCTTTCATTATTTACAATGTAAACGGGCGGGCATTTTCGTTTTCGCGCTCGTTATTGTGTATTGCCATATAAGCAACACAAATAGACAACGGTTATTTAAAAACAGTTGTCGTAACCAACCCAATTAAAAAACCGTTGTCTTTGACATACATAAGACAACAGATTTTTAAGAACCGTTGTCTTTTTTCGCAAATTTTTTTTCAACATCGACAGTTTTGGAAAAAACCCTTGTTAAATAAAAAAAGACAACGATTTTTCAAAAAACCATTGTCTATTGGGTGTTGTTGAATCCAAAAATTCTTGTAGTGTCTTTCGGATTAGGTCTTCGTTGCCTAGTCTCGACCAGGTCTTCTTGCCCAATTCTTCAAACCAGGACTTCGTGCCCAGCTCTCGGTCAGGTCTTCGTGCTCAATTCCTCGAACTAGGTCTTTGTGCCCAACCCTCGGTTAGGACTTCATGCTCAATCCTGCAAGTCAAGACTTCGTGCCTAGGTAAACTAGGACTTTCCTGCATACTTAATGAAACATATTAGATTACCAACAATACATAACTTTGAACCTTTTGCCAATATCAAAATAAGTTTCGATATGGTACTTCCTGCACCAACATATAGCTTGCACAAAGAGTTATATTAACCGGGCTAGAACAATAATTCAAGTTTTGGAGTCGATAATGCTGGACCATTTGGATGGATAGAGGACAGAATCGGGTAAAGAAGTTACTACACAAGTAGTTGGTTTTTAATGATTTGTAGATGGTAGAGTTAAACCTACGATAAAGCTCAACAATAGGAAATCTAGGGTCAGGACTAGGAGTCACAGAGGGGCCAACCTCAGACATTCGGTGTTTACTAAGAAAAGAAGGATAATAATAGTAAACAATTTATTAATGTAATGAACAAAAAAATTAAGATTTAGGATTTTACCATGGAGGCATAGTTGTATATATAAAGAAACATTGACCCTCGGTTGATTGCACGAAATCATACAATAGATTAGGCATGATTTGGTGAAAGAGAGGAGAAGAGAGAGGGAATGGGGTGCCTGGAAGCAGCCTGCTCAGTAACTTTTATAGATACTATCCGGTTGCCCAAGAGCTTTACGGGCACCCGAGAGTGCGGTGGATTGCGGTGACGGAGTTCTTCTTGGGCGCCTTAGTTTGGAAGGAGGCCTCTGGTTTTGGAAAACTAAAGGTATTTGCGACAAGATGCATGGGGTGCCTGAAAACCATCCCAGGTGCCTGTGTTAATAAATTGTCGGGTGCCTGAGTTAATATAGGCGCCCGGTGGTAGTTTGATCGGAAATATTGATTGAAAGCAATTAAATTAAGTTTTAATAAGTTTAAGAGTTAAATTTGATTAAAAAGTGAGATTTAAAATTAAATTGAATTCGATTTTGTACAAAATTAAGGTAAATTTATTTTTGAGCAAAATTAAGTTAAATTTGATTTTGAGCAAAAAAAAAATTAAGTTTGATTTTGAAAAAATTAATTAAGTTGATTTTGAAAAATTAATTAGGTTTATTTTGAAAAAAAATTAATTAAGTTGATTTAAAAAAAAATAAGTTGATTTTTTAAAAAATTGATTAAGTTGAAAAAATTGATTAAGTTGATTTTGCAAATTAAGTTTGATTGAAAAGTTAATTAAGTTGAAAAAATAATTAATTAAGTTGATTTAAAAAAATGATTAAGTTGATTTTTAAAAATTAAGTTTTATTTAAAAAAATTGATTAAGTTAGTTTTGGAAATTATGTTTGATTAGAAAAATTAATTAAGTTAAAAAATAATTAATTATGTTGATTTAAAAATTGATTAAGTTGATTTTGAAAATTAAGTTTGATTTTGAAAAATTAATTAAGTTGATTTTAAAAAATTAATTAATTTGATTTTGAAAATTATGTTTGAGTTTGAAAAATTAATTAAGTTGTTGATTTTGAAAATTAGGTTTGATTTTGAAAAGATAATTATGTTGATTTTGAAAATTAAGTTTGATTTTTAGTTTTGATATTGAAATCAATTATTTAAGAATTTTAAATTATAATTTTAATAGGGGTAAAATTTTAGGTTAAGTTAATAACTTAATGGTAAAATTAGTCAAGTTTGTTGAGTTGATTGGGTTGGTTTTGTTGGACTAATCCTTTTAGTTAATTAACGTCTCACCCATTTTTATGTGATAGAATAGAAACCTTATCTATTTTGTGATATATGTTAATTTTATTTTAGAAGTTAAATGAAATCTAAGATTTGATTGAACTTTGAGTTAGATTCAAGTTTAACAAGTAGTAACCTAAAAGCATATTTCAATAATTGGCTTCTACGTCTTAGCAACGTATAGGAGCCGTCTTGAGTACCGGTACAATGACCCTTTCCTAGACAAAGTCTTTTAAAGAAATTATATTTTTAATTTACTCTTGAAAAATCTTGGTCTAACTAGTATAGGATGTGGTGAGGTTGCATCGGCTTGTTTCACCGGGCTAAAAAGACCAAATAGAATATGCCTTACCTTACCTGACTCCTTTGACATGCTTTCTTAATGTACTATCAGCTCACCCCACCCTGGTATTAAGTTATGCAAGTTTCAATCAAGTCTAGTCCATAACTAACCATTTCTAATCCTTAAGCATGGAAATTTATAGAATTTAAATAAAAATGCAATCAAACAATCAGGGTAGCATGCAAAGTTCATCTAATAATAGAAATGATCTTTCAATTGGCTCTCCCTAGATCAACACCTTGATATGGTATATTTAGGTAGTGAATTTGATCTTTGGGAATCCAATAGTGGTTAGGTTCATCTTGATTAGTCAAGCTCAATTTTGGGATCTATGCTTGAACTTAGGCGCTAGTACGGTTCATAATTGAATAGTACGATCTATATCACGAGTTAGTTTTAAATCCAAGTCCGGATAAGTTGAGAATGCCTTTCTATTTTTCAAGAATCATGTCAAAATTCTTGGAACCCAATGTAAACCATTCTAAGGTTTTTTTTTTTGAGATTCTTGATTGAGATTTCAGAGAGGAATTCTCTACCTTAAGTTGTTGGACTTGAGTTGAGGTTCCTCCTTGAACTGACTTAGTCAGGGGACTTGAGTTAGCCTCCTCTTTAAGGGTTTTAACCTCCTTTCGGAGGGACTTAGCCAACTTGCGAGATAGATAAAAAATTAAATCATACAATTCAAGTTTAGGAATAACCACTTACAGTATGTCTGCCTTTTCCGAGAGTGAGATCGATTTGTTACTTTGCTCCAGTTCTGCTTCTGACTCAGACTCGGTGTCAACATCATCTTCTACTGCCAATGCAAGGAGGTTCGAATGGGTCAGTTCTTTCTCATTTGACTCCTCCAAGGAAGACTCATCCCACATAGCTTGAAGTGCCTTCTTCCACCATTGCTTCTTTGCCTCCTTTAAGTTGGGGCATTTCGATTTGAAATGTCCATTCTTGTTGCACCCATAATAGGTGATGTCCTCCTGGTTCTTCTGACTCCTACTTGGTTCTTCTGAACCACCTTCTTTTTCTTCTGAACTTTGTGCTTTTTGTACTCCTTTCAAACTAGATTTACTAGTTCAGTGTAGTCGATGTCTTCTTCGTCAGAATCTGAATCGATGTCAGATTTAAGTTCGGGTTGTGAATTCTTCTTCTTAATTTTACCTGCAACCAAAGTGACATCTTTCTTGGCTAGAGTAGTATTAGTTTTCTCATGTTAATGAAAGGTCCTTGAAAACATTGTAAGCATCTACCATAGATGCCCACAAGGTGTTCCTTGGAAAAGAATTTAGCATGTACCTTACAATATCGCGATTTTCCATTTTGTGGCTGATTATATGGAGGTCGTTTATTAGTTCCTGGATGTGAGCGTGTAGTTGGGCAGCAGCTTCCTGTTCCTATATTTTCATGTCATACAATTTGTTTAATAGCAAATGACACTTGCTTACCTTCGTGTCGGAGGTTCCTTTGTGGAGTTTGATTATTTTTCTCCACAACTCCTTTGCATTGTAAAAGGGGTCGATGCAGATGAGATATTCTTTAGTAAGACCACACTGGAGGGTTTGGGTTGCATTGGCGTCTGCTTCTATCTTCTTCTTTAAGGTATAGTCCCGGTCGGTGTAACCAAAAGCTCACCTTGTTCATTTCATGGAAGATCAAAGCTAACTTGGATGATAATCCACATATCCACCTGAGTTTTTATGTAGAACTCCATACCGCCCATCTAGTAGCCAAAGTTCTCTCTAAAAAAAAGAGGACGGGCGGTACTGTATCCTTGGGCCATCGAGAGAGAAAGAGGAGAATCTTGCAAAACACAAATGAGGAAAACTTGTACTAAGACTTGGTCTTGGATTAGTAGTGCGGGAAGAAATAAAATAAATAATCTCGAGTGATGTTACACTAACTTTGAGAAAAAAACTTACGAATGAAAAAAAATATTAGAAAGAGGTAATAATACCATTTTTGATTAGTTCGAAAAACATAAATCTGAAAAAATGGCTCAAATGGTGGTTTTACCAAATATGAGCAAATCCTGCTTTGATATCAATTATAAGATCGTAATGAGTGATAGAGGGGGGGGGGGGGTGAATATCACTTTTGAAAATTTTGATTTCAGACTTTTAGAAAATAGTAAGTACGCAACGGAAATAAACACAAGTAAAAGAAACACGGCTAACACAGGTTGATTTTTACTTGGTTCGGAGTCTTGTGACAGCTCCTACTTCAAGGCTCACGGTCCTTGACCATTTACTTTGGGCACTTCTATCGATCCGTAGAAGATGAGTACAAGTTAAGTAGAATGCAATGAGCAAAAATTATACCGATAATACAAATGTATGTAAGATTGAGAACGTCATCATCAGAGCAGCTTTTTGGCATCGTTGAGTCATATCGAGTGAAGTACACAAGAGTAAAGTCGATAGCTGAATTTATCAAGCTTCTAGTGGAGGAACCCTTTTATATTGTGACTCGGGTGCCTGTATAGCCATCATGGGTGCTTGTGTTGCTTCGATCTGGCCGTTGCGTGATCCATTCTCGGTTCAAGCTTTATCCACACTCGGGCGCCTGTATTGTTGATGTGGAACCTCCATTCAGCCTGCGACAACTCAGCCAAGCCCTGGCTGAGTCGAAGACTTTCGAGCACCTATGTTCTCAGGCGCCTGACCTTGTACGGGCACCTGTGTAACGACCCAAAAAATTTTCTTAATATTTTTTTTAAAATAATGAGCATGTCTAGATAATTTTCTGAGGGACCTAGAAATATTAGTATGAACCTTAGCCTAGAAATCCATGATTTTCTCATTTAAATGGAGAAACTAAGTACTAATGGGCCTTATATGGGCTTCCTAGTACCATGATTATTGGTGGATTTTAGGTAGAATTTAATATAAAAATAAATGGATTTTAACTAGGAATATTAGCATGATTATGGGGGAGTTTTAGGGGAATTTTCGAAATAAAATAAAAATAAAATAAAAAATGGGTGCATGCACCAAGGATTGAACCTTGGACCTCTTGTACCACCATGCATGCACTAACCAATTCACCTAGCAAGGGAGTGCTATGAGGGAATGAAGTGGATTTTTGTTAAGGCTAAAGGAAGTGAAGAGTCACCATAAGAGGAGGCACCATGTCTCTTCACTTGCCCCTCTTCATTGTGTATAAATGAGAGATAACTTAACACCTAAGAGTTATTCCTCTTCTCTTCATCCACTAAGCCCTTTCTCTTCTCCTTCTTCCTCCTTCTAGCCAAACCCCATAGGAGGGGGTTTTCTTGGAAAAAGTTCACAAGAAGCCCTCTCCTTCAAGATCCAAGGTTCTTGTTCAAGGTTACAAAGGCTAGAGGTGGTCAAAAGGCAACAAGGTCTTCATCCTTCTCCCAAATCTAAGGTCTAATACCAAGATAATCTAAGGTAAGACTCCCTCACATGTGGTATAATAGCTTTCCTTGAAGTTATCATAATATGAAGTTTATTTGGGATCTTATGTTGGAAAAAGGGTCATGAACCCTAACCTTAGGGTTTCGGCCACCATGGGTTTTGGGTCCAAGGTGATGTTGAAAATCTCACTTATGCTTTCTAATGTTCTCTTAGGATGTATAAAGAATAAAATAGGATTTGGAGAATTTTTGGTGTACCCCAATACCCTTTAGGGTTTCGGCCACCACCATGTTTTCATGGTTGGGGTTTAGATCTAACTCTTCAAGCAAGCTTCTTATGTTTCCTCATGTTACAAGGGGATTAATGGTGATTGATATGAATTTTTACAAGCCTTGTGACCCTTGTAGGGTTTCGGCCAAGATGAGAAGTTGGGCTAAAAGTTAGGGTTTACTTCAAGTATGGGTCCCAAAGGCCCCTATGGTATGGTATGGTTGGTGTTTAATGGTTAATTGGGAACTTTATTAAATGTTTTCCATGTACCCATGGCCTTGTAAGGTTTCGGCCAACCCTAGAAAGTAGGGCTAAAAGTTAGGGTGAACCCTAATCATGAGCCCTAATGGCTTCCTATGGTCTTATGGGTAATGTATGGTTGTTTCTTTTCCTTATGCTACCTTACATGTCATTTGAATGATGGAACCCTCCCTTACATGTTTCAGCCAAGCCATGTAAATGGGGTTTAGGTGGAGTTAGGGTTTGAAGAATGATGGTTTATGGCTCATTATGATATATATATATAGGTTCAAGCAAGTGGTAGAAATTATGTTACCTATAACCCTAACCTTAAGTACTGTGTTTCATGTTGTATGTTCATGTTAGATGTCATGCTTAATAGGGTTTATTCATGAATGTCTTATGTTCTATGCCATGCACTTAGATAGTATGTAGCATGTTTAGAGAAGTCCTACCTATGCATGCTTGTGATGGATACCATGCTTCTGTATGAAATGCAATGCTTACCTTATGTATCATGATCATGCAAGCTTTATGGATTAGGATAATGGTCTATGTAAACATGTCATGTCTAATGAATATAATGAAATGCTTACCTTATATGCCATGATCATGCAAGCACTATGAACAAGAATGATGTTTTATGTAAACATGTCATGTTTATGAATAAAGTTAATGCAAGCACTATAAACAAGAATGATGTTTTATGTAAGCATGCCATGTTTTATGAATAAAGATGCATGCCATGTTTTATGAATGAAGATAATGCTCATGCCTTTAAGGCATCATGATGCTATGCATTAAGTATGAATAATGAAAGGTCAAGTATGCTTTATGTCATGCTTCATGTAACAAAGCTATGTTATGTCTAAGTATGCTATGAATGTCTTATGAATGATAAAGCATGTAAAGTTATTTTACTTTATGAATGAGCTTGTACCGGGCCGAAGTATGGGTCCAAGGGATGGGCACCTTAAGAACGCCCCGGTTCTGGACTACCGACTATGCTGTCCACGGTTCTGGGACTACCGAAGCTGTCCAACAGGGATGGGCACCTTAAGAACGCCCCGGTTCTGGACTACCGACTATGCTGTCCACGGTTCTGGGACTACCGTAGCTGTCCTTACCCTAGTAGGTCGAGACTAGCTATCTCGTATTTATTTAGGGATGCGCGCACATGATATATGTATGTGGTACAAACCGGGGTCCCCAATGATGTGATGATTATGTTTAAGTATTTAAAAGTATGATTTTAAAAGTTAAGCATCCGTATATATATGCATTTGACTCATGCATTCATTCATGTTATGCATTATGCCAGGATAGTCATTCTTATGCTTATGGTTCATATTAAGAATTATGCATGATAGTAAACGTCTTATGTTTATGTTTATGTTAAGAAGATGCCCATATGCTATGTTAGAAATCATGCTATGTTAAGTTTATGTATGTTTATGTTTATGCCATGTATCATGCTATGTTAAGTTTATGCATGTTTATGTTTATGCCATGTATCATGCTATGTTAAGTTTATGTATGTTTATGTTTATGCCATGTATCATGCCATGTTATGCTTATTTATATTTATGTTCATGCCATGTGTTATGCCATGTTAAGTGTATTTTATGTTCATGCACTATGTGAGAACTATGTCAGGCTAAATGATTTTAGATGCATATGTCCTATGTAGAGCATCAAGTTATGTTAATGTTTCATGTGCTTATGATTAAGTGATGAATGGTTTTAGTGAGTAGGAAAAGTCTTACTAAGCCTATGTGCTTATAGTCTTATTTTCCTTATACCGCAGATCACGCAAGGGGACAATAAGGAAGCAGCAGGAGGGCAAGAATGTGTGTGTGGTAGTGACTTGGCCAAGAAACAATATATCACGAGTCTTATGCTAAACTTTATATTTGCTACGTATGTGCTTAAATGATGATTTATGCAACTTTATGACATGATGTTAAGTATGACATGATATGATGCTAAGTATGAAGTTAATATGCTAAGTTCCCATGCCATTGTGTTAGGAATGGTAGTTAGGTACATGTATGTGTAAGTTTAAAGTTATTCCGCTGTATTATGTTCACATGCCCTACATATGTTAACGTAACGCCGCTTTATGGAAAAACAAGCGGGCGTTACACCTGTGTGCAAGCAATCTGCTGTTTTTCTTAGATACAACATAGGATTAGTATAACAGAGATAAAATAAATATGTATGTGTTAAATATGTTATAAATAAATACCTGGCAAAGGAAATCTCCGGGGAAGTTATCGAAAGGAGCTCAGAATTTTCAAAATTTTAGGATGAGATAAGTGGTCTAAAATGTATTAACCCTAATGTTGTGGAGGATCAAATTGGCTAAAACCCAATTTAAAGAGGGGTAATGTGCTTAAAGGCCAAAGTTGAGGGGGGATGAGCTAAAAAGCAAAACTTGGAGGGTGAGGATTTAATAACCGAAAATAGGTGGGTTAAAGTGCAAGAATGGCACTAACATAAATTCTCCTCTTTTTCTCCTTTTGGTGATCGCCGAAGCACAACCTTGTCTCCCGATTCGAATCACGGGACCTCTCCTCCTTCTTCTCCTCCTTCTTCGTTTTTTTTTCTTCTCCTCCTCTGTTCATCTCACACTGCGGGTGTTTTCTTCGCACGATCGGAGGTCGTTGCCCTAGCCCTACCTAATCAAGGGCTGCCATGTTGGGAGTCGTTGAGTGGGGCATCACCGTCGTCAGAGCCAACCATTGAAGATCTACTCGTGATAAGTGTTGAGCTCCTCTTTTCTCGCGTAGTGGACCTATTGGATCAAGTAGATCCAATATGGTGTTAGGCATTTCGTTGTAGCAGATCTCAATGGCAAATTGTTCCCTTCGATCACAGCGATCTTTGAGCAATTCAGCGAATTAGGGCTTGGGAAGTGACTAGCTCAGATTTAGGGTTATTCATGGTCAATCTGTCTACCAGTTCTTCTCTTGGCAGTTCCAAGAAGTGGTGCGGTGGCATCAATCCAGGTGAGATCACATCTTTCATTCATGGTTAGCTCTATGTGTATCTGTTCGGATTCTTCCTTTTTTTTTGGAGTTGTACATGAAGTTCTACTCTTGTGATGTCTTAAATATCCTATGGGTTGTTGTGTTCAGATTTGTGGTTTTGGTGTGTGTTGGAGTAGATCATTTTGATTGAATTCTTGATGGAATTCTATTCATCTGGGTTTTGGATGGGTGGTTGATACTATGGTGTAAGATTATATTGAGTTGTAACTCTATGTTGTAGTGTTGATTAGAATCTGGATTGGGTGCTCGATCTATGATGGGGGTTTCGGATGATTGGGTATGAGTTTTTGATTTCATGGAGAAGTTGATTATGTGAGGAACTTGGTGGGATTTGTTTATTCTAGGTTCTATTATATTGTGAAGTCTAATCTGGACTAGTTGGAAAGAGTTTAGATTTAGTTGGAAATTGAGCTAGTCTATAAACGAAGAAATGATACGCAACTAATCATTTAATTGCGCGGTTAACTAAATGATTCTGATATGGTGAATAAACCTAGGATTTAACCCAATCTTAATTACGCGGGGTAACAAAGAGTCTTCCATTTAACTAGAGGTAATAAAATGGAAAGGAAAATGCTTGGGTTAACCCTAGTCTGGTTTAGGGATTAATTAGCTAACTATCATATCTGTGTAATAGCTGATTAAATATGTCCTTAATATAGGAGCTTGATTTGGACTTATTAGCGGGTGATTCTTTCAGTTTTGATACGAACTTCTACTCTTTGGAGGCGGGTACTTCTTACTTGTATTCTGTAGATCTATTTTATCTTTTATGCATGACTATTTTGTTATTATTGCAGTAGGCTGATATTTACCTTTATCTACTACCGTTTTGTTATCCTGCTTGACCATGGCCATGATCTAAATTTCCTTTCTATACAGTCTCGTTTATTTGCTATCTGATTCTGTATATCATTGGTATGAGCATGAGTATATGGATAGAGATTAGCATACCACTGTAGGGTTGCATTGACTGATTCTAGTCATACTTGCATATGTGTTTGGATATAAGATGATTGGCTTATGATACAAGTATACGACCTGTGCATGTTAGATTGAGTTATGTATCGATGACCTGGTAGGGGTTGCATATGTTAGGGTTATGCACCATACCTGCACTGTTGCATGTCGGCGATCAACGACTCCCTTGTGGCTGAGCCTATCATTTTTTGGCACATGATATGCATACACAACCACTCATGGGTTAGTGGATATTGCTGGGTATGTGCATTTGCTCTGTACTTCTCCGCTCGACCTCTTATGGGTAGTGGGTTCGGAGCATGGTAGCAGGCAGGGATCCCTTCTCATCCCATAGATCAGAGAAGATGAGAGAGATATCTCTCCCATATATACATGGGGCAGGGCGATAACTCCACCAGCATCCTGTCCACTCAGTCACTCAGGAGCAGTGATGGCAGAGTGTGGACAGTGTCACAACCCTACCCACTCAGCCGACACATTATTGCATGTCTCGGTGGCTTGACTGGTGTTAGGGGGTGACCATCACATTGCATCATGTGCATATAATGCATTTGTGCATTTGATTGTTTGCTGCACTTGTTTGACATACACATACAAGATATACCAATTGTGGGGTTTGATGACCTTACACTTGCTCGTAAGTACGAGTCCTATTATGATCATGATAGATTGATTTCTGGTATGTACAACCCTTTATTATTTCAGTTGTGTATATTTCTGATACTATTGTTGAGACTGTATCCTGTTGTATCTATATAGCTTGTTTAGATATTTTTCTGCCATGCCCGCAGAGTCCACTAGGACCCATCACCCATCATAATATTTTTTGTTTTCAGGTTGATAGCTCACCGAAGGAGCCCCAATTGCTGGTCCCGGGTCCCTACGACTTCGTTGGTGGGTGCTTCCTCATTTGTTTTCGTTTTATAACATTCTTTATGTGTTGTATTCATTTTCATATATCGTGGACTTGTATTCACGATCCATTCATACGGTATTGTATTTTTGAGTCCTTTGTTAGACTTTGTGATGTGATTATGCTGTGTGTCTGCCCCGAGGGCAGCTCAGGTCAGTTTTATGCTTCCAGTATTGTGGTGTTTCTTTTCGTTATGCTACATATATCTATTTTGTGGCCTGAGGCCAATATTTAACTACGTGTGTTTGTATGTATGTGAAAATTGTTCGCCGGACAGGGGAAATGCTATCCGATTTTATATTGGATCAACGACTCCGTTGGTCTCGGGCCGTGACAGTATGTATTTGACAGCCCATGCTGTCCAATCCTGACTTTCAGGTTTCATCTGAAATCTTAGGTCGGACCGATGTCTACTGTTCCCTCTTTTGAGGAACACATCCTCTCCTACTCCACTCTGGAGAAGTTATCTGTCACCAACCAGAACCTCTGGTTGGACTTTTGCTCGGCCTCCGATACTACGAAACTCGTGACGTCCATACCATGACCCGTCTCGACTTTTGTCCATTGTTTTCGCTCGGCTAAGTCTTTTTCCCAGTCCTCGACTAGGACTTTGGTGCCCAACCCCCAGTCAAATCTTCATGCCCAACTTCACTCACCAGGTCTTCTATGCCCAGTTCTTAACCAGGACTTCATGCCCAACCCTGCAATTAGGACTTCGTGCCTAATTACACTAGGCCTCCCTGCACACTCAGTGTAACACATCAGATTACAAATAACACTTAACTTTGAACCCTTTGACAATATCAAAATAGAAGGTTTGATCTGGTACTTTTGGCGCCAACACTTAGGATGAAGAGGA
Organism: Boesenbergia rotunda; assembly: GCA_024364735.1. Lineage (NCBI taxonomy): Eukaryota > Viridiplantae > Streptophyta > Magnoliopsida > Zingiberales > Zingiberaceae > Boesenbergia > Boesenbergia rotunda. Next base: position 175,096 of record JAGFNQ010002419.1, read on the forward strand.
AACTCAGTCTTGAGAAGGAATGGTGGAGAAGGATCTTCTAGGTGGTAAATTAGGGCTTGGAGGATGGTTTCTTGGCTCGAGGGAAGAGATTTCGAGCAAGGGGCGTATTTCTCCTTCGACGAGCACGGGCCGACATGCTAGGGCATGGGCATGCCCATTTATAAGGATTCAGAGCGCCATGGGCATGTCGCGGGGCATGGGCGCCCGTGGTGTGTTCGGTGCTCTGGCCACGGGCGTGCCATCTGTTGGGTTCCGAGGAGATTCTGGGTCGCGCATTGGAAACCTCTCCATGTCCATGGATTAAAATTTTTCAATTCGAATGGAGAACAATATCTCAAACGACCGTCTCATTATCATGTTAATCGATTCGAGCGACCGCTTGAACAAACATGTTGTTCTAGCAGTCGATCTCGTCCAACCATTAGCCACGGAATAGATGATGAGTGGATTGTCGATTTTTGTATTTATCATCGGGGTCCAAGATAATTAATTAACACAATTAATTAAACAATAATCAACATATAATTAATTATCAACATGAAATAATAGCAAGATCAAAAGAACCAAAAGAGAAGATATACCTTCTCGTTTACCTCGCGATCTTTTACTGTATGACCCAACCCCTACTTGGACGTCATGTGGGCGACGATCTACCAAGAACCGAAGTCACCAAGGCAAGCAAAGTCTCCTTCTTCTTCTCTTCCACTTGCACCGAAAACCCTAGTCATTAGGGTGTTGCCGCCGACCACCTCCCACCTTCCACCTTGCGCCGCCAGCCCTAGTCCACCTTCATGGATGCGCCGGTCAAAGGAAAGAAGGCAGAAAGAAGAAGATGAAGAAGAAGAAGAGGAAACAACCCAAACCCTACCCGCCCTTCTTCCTTCTCTTTCTTGAAAATGAAATTTTTTTTTGGCTAAGTAAATTTTTTAGGAAAATTCTTTCTCAAGTGAAATTTCTTTGGCTAAGGAATTTTTTTCTTTCCAAAAATTGGTTTAATGCCTTTCTAAAGTAAAAAGTTTTTTTGGGCTTGTAAAACCATTCAAAAGAAAAAATTGTCTAAGTGTAAAAGGTTTTTGTGCAAATGCTTTGCTGGATATTCAATAACACTTAGACAAAACCAAAATGTTTTGCTCTGTTTATAAAACACTTAGTCAAAATTCAAAACATTTAGAAGTTTTTCAAAACTGCATATCATTGAAAATTTCAGGGGGAGAACTTTTTTAGGGGGAGCTTGTTTTTTTAAGTATCTCATAAAGATAATCTTGTTTGTTAGATATCCTTTAAATGCTTCTTAACTTAACTTTTTGAACCGTGTTGCCATAAATCAAAAAGGGGGAGATTGTTGGTGCCGGAAGCACCATAGTCAAACCTGTGTTTTGATAATGGCAAAGGGTTCAGAAGTTAAGATTTTGTTGTGTTCTGACAATCTTAATCAAGTGTGCAAGAAAAGTCCTAGGTACACTAGGCACGAAGTCCTGGTTCTAAGAATTGGGCACTAAATCCTGGCTGCGGGCTGGGCACCTAAATCCTGACATAAGGTTGGGCAATAAGTCCTGGTCGTGGACTGGGCACTGAAGACCTGGTGAGTGAAGCTGGGCACTAAGTCCTGGTCGCGGACTGGGCACGAACACCTGATCCAGGGGATTGGGCAAAAGTCCAACCAGAGGAGCCGGTTGGCAAACAGGTAAACTCTCCTGAGAGGAGTAGATGAGGACGCGTTCCGCGCAGGAGGGAACATTAGGTGTCAGTTCGACCTAGGGTTCCATTTGGGAAGCCCAAAGTCAGAACCAAGATATCTTAGACTGTAAATCATGATTAAATCTATGTTATTTAAATGTTACTTGTGTTTTGGAACTAACCCTGGTTGCAGGAACGAAGGGATGAAGGTTTCAGCTCTCAGGTGCCTCAATGGAGTGAGGCGCCCTGTTGGACTAGGCACCTGTGTTGAGACAGGCACCCCAGACAAAGGGTAACACCAAGTGTCACGCCCCGAGACCAATGGAGCCGCTGATCCAATATAAAATCGGACAGCATCTCCCCTGTCCGGCGGACAATTTACACATACACACAGACACACGCAGATATAAAATGGCCTCAGGCCACGAAGCAGGTATATATAAGGCATAAGATAATGAAACACCTCAACACTGAAACATAAAACTCACCTGAGCTGCTCCCAGGGTAGGCGCGTAGTAAATCCACAAACACAAAGTCCAACAAAGGACTCAAAAATACTATACCGCAAGAATAAATCCAATACAAGCCCACGATATATGAAAAACGAATACAACGCATAAAGAATGTTATCAAAACGGAAACGAACGTGGAAGCACCCAACAACGGAGTCGTAGGGACCAGGACCGGCAACTGGGCTCCTCCAGCGAGCTATCAACCTGAAAACAAAAATATTACGACGGGTGGTGAGTCCAAGTGGACTCTGCGAGTATATAGAAAGATATGCATGGAAGAAAAGTAGCTAAATCAGTTATACAGAAACAATAGGATACAGTCTCCATAATAATATCAGAAGTATGCATAACTGAAGTAATAAAGGACTGTACATACCAGAAATCAGTCTATCATGATCATAATAGGACTCGTACCATACGAGCAAGTACAGGGTCAACAAACCATACCAAAAGTACATCCTGTATATGCATGTCAAACAAGTGCAGCAAGTAAATGTAGCAAACACAATCAATGCACAAATGCATCATATGCACATGATGCAATGTCATGGTACCCCCTAACACCAGTCAAGCCACCGAGACAGGCTATACTGTGTCGGCTGAGTGGGTAAAGCTGTGACACTATCCGCACTCTGCCATCACTGCTCCTGAGTGACCGAGTGGACAGGATGCTGGTGGAGCTATCGCTCCGCCCCATGTATATATGGGGGAGATATCTATCTCATCTTCTCTGATCTATGGGAAGAGAAGGGATCCCTACCTGCTACCACGCTCCGAAACCACTACCCTTGAGCGGACGAGCGGAGCAATACAGAGCAAATGAACACACCCAACGGTATCCACTAACCCATGAGTGGTCGTGTGTGCATATCATGTGCCGGAAGATGATAGGCGCAACCACAAAGGAGTCGCTGATCGCCGCCATGCAACAGTGCAGGTATGGTGCATGACTAACACATGCAACCCCTACCAGGTCATCACACATAACTCAACCTATCATGCATAGGTTGTATGTATGCATCATAACCCAATCAATCCTATGTCCAGACACACGTGCAAGTATGACTAGAATCAATCAATGCAACCACACAATGGTATGCTAATCTCTATCCATATACTCATGCTCATACCACTGCTATACAGAATCAGATAACAAATAAATGAGACTGTATAGAAGGAAATTTAGAACATATCCAAGGTCAAGCATAAATATCAAGAAGGATAACAAAACGGTAGCAGATAAAGGCCAATATCAGCCTACTGCATAAATAACAACTAGTCATGCATAAAGATAAAGTGGATCTACAGATACAAGCAAGAAGTACCCAGCCTCCAAGTAAGTGAAGTCCATATCAAGCAGAAAGAACCACCCGCCAATAATCTAAATCAAGCTCCTGTATCAAGAATGTATTTAATTAGCTATTACACAAATGATAGCTAGCTAATAAATCTCTAAGTCATGCTCGGGTTAACCTAATCATTTCATTTCCATTTAAATACCTCTAATTAAATGAAAGATTTCCTAATTATCCCGTGTAGCTAGAATTGGGTTCATTTTAGGTTACATTCCCATCAACTTAATCACAATTTATGAGGTTTAAATCACAAATTAGACCTTACCTCAACCCAACTCTAAGTATCATGTGACAACACCACAAGATATGTATACTAGGTTAACAACCTAGTCCGGCTAGATCAAATAGATGAGCCGCAGATATATGATTAGGTTTGATTCCAAAAGGTATTAAACACAAATGCTTCAAGTTCAAAATCCAACAAACCATAAGCACATTCACCAAAATTGTAACCTCCCCTAAGATCATAACCCAATATTCTGATTAGAGCTCATGGCATGCTTATGACTCACTACAACCTCACCACACAGTAGCTCATCCCAAGCAAAAAACCAAGAGCTTAGTGCAGACATTTGATCAGTTAACCATAGGGAAACCCATACCAAATCTCAATTTAGCTCATATAGGCAGAAACTAAATCTAACAGACCAGAGTAGTGAGTTTGAGCTCACCTCACACGGCAGAATTGGTGAGCAACGTAGGGAGATGGCGCAGGACAATCAAAGAAACCCAGATCCAGGCTTCAGCAGCTAATCCATCCATTGGGTTCTACACTGAACGCCATACCTACCACTGCAGACCTCAGAAAGAAGGATCCACCCTGCTCAATTTCATCACATGGATCATTCTCAATCAGTTTGTTACGATTCCAAACCCAAGTTGCATTACCATATCCAAAATCAAATCCGATTGAAGAACCCGATTTATACAGCTTTCCTTACCTGGCCAGAACCCACTCACACCTCTCACCCTCCCGTGCACAGATCCGTATATACTAAAGAATGCAGGGAGGAGCTTCACCAACCTCGTTCTACTTCAACCAGTCCCGCTGCTACAGAAGGTTGTCGTTTCCCAGTTTTCCCCCTCCATTTAGCCCCATCCGGTGGAGAAGAGCAAAAGATAGACCACCTTGATCTGGGCTCAAGGGAAAGAGAGCGATTCTGCGTCAGTGAAGATTGAACGCCGATCGCGCATGAGTTCGCCTGAGAGATGGAGCTTCAGTCTCGGAGAGGAAGAGGGGAGATCGGGCATGAGTGGAGTGCGGCGGACACAATGAGCCCTAAGAGGCTTTTAAGTGGGCCTTTTACAGTTTAGCCCATTGATTTCATCATTTTCCAATTCTGCCACTAAATTTTATAAGATTCCACTTTAAGCCCTTGGTTTTGTAATTTTAAGCCCTTTAGCCCTTAAAATATTTAGTTTAATCCATTAGAAGCCCCGAAACTCTAGGAATTTTCCCGAAGAATTTTCCAGAGCGAGATAAAAGTGTCGGATTTAACACCAAGTCACTTCAAAGCAAAGCCTCAAAACTGCATATGAGGCGCCTGTGTTAACACAGGCGCCCCATTTATCTCAGGCGCCCTAGTTGAGGGGATAAGCGTTGGCCAAGTCTGCGGATTAAGTTTCGCGCAGTGAGGGCCACATGTCAAGCGCCCCCTTCAACACAGGCGCCCCAGCTACGACTATAGAAAGGGGTTTGGCTTCGGACACAACTTCTTCCAACGCATTTGAACAAGAGCTCTGCTCTGAAATGCTCCATGCTCAGGATTCAAGCGCCAACGACGACCTGCAGCACCGACTTTCTAAATCTTTCGGTCGTCGGTATAATTTACCTTTAATTGCTGTATCTTAAAATTCTATATTTGTACTCAACTTGTAATCATTTTATGAAATATAGAATTGTCCATCATAAACAGTCAAGGACCATGTGTCTTGGAGTAGGAGCCGACTGCGACTCCGATCCAAGTAAAAACAAAAGTGTTAGCGATTGTTTTTGCTTTTCCGCTGCACAATTACTCTTAGTATTTCTGAAAATTTATCGATCGATATTCACCCCCTCTATCGATTCAAACCGATCCCACAGTGGTATGTCCTCCTGTACCATTGGTACTGAAGTTGGAACTTCCCCTATCAATTCCTCAAGAATAATCCTACTCATGGCCTTGTGGTTCATCACATAGTCTTCTTTTAAAAATTAGGCATTTGTACTAACAATCACCCTCTGATCTTTAAGACTATAGAATAAACCACCTTTCGTTCCTTTAGGATAGCCTATGAACAAGCGTACTTCTATACGAGATTCTAACTTATCAGCATCTCCCTTCAGCACATGTGCTAGACTATCCCAAATTCGAATATGTCTTAGACTAGGCTTTCGCCCAGACCATAATTCTGTGGGAGTAGAGGGTACTGACTTAGATGGTACCATGTTCAGTATGTACACTGCCGTTTCCAGATCATATCCCCAGAACGAATTTGGAAACTCGAAGTAACTCATCAACGATTTAACCATCTCCATAAGAGTCGTATTTCTCCGTTCTACCACACTGTTCTGTTGGGGCATACCAGGTGCAGACAATTGGGATTGAATCCCAACTTCTGATAAGTAATTCCTATACTCTCCCAAGAGGTACTCACCACCATGATCAGATTATAGTGTCTTGATACTTTTACCTTGACGTTTCTCCACATCAGCCTTGAATTCTTTAAACTTATCAAAGCATTCAGACTTATGGTGCATCAAGTAAATGTATCCATATGTTGAATAATCGTCTATAAAAGAGCGAAGTATTCAAAACCACCTCTAGGCTTGATTGACATAGGACCACACAAATCAGAATGACCCAACTCTAATACATCTTTAGCTCTATACCCCTTGGCCTTGAAAGTCCTCTTGGTCATCTTACCGTCCAAGCAAGATTCACAGGTTGGGAAATCTTCCACCAATAATGAACCCATGGGCCCATCATCTATCAACCTTTGAATCCTACTTAGGTTAATATGACCAAGTCTTAGATGCCAAAGATATGTTTGGTTCATCTTCGAAGGTTTTTTCCTCTTATTTTGGTTAGACGATGAGTTATTCACTTCTATTTGCATCGTGGGGGATTTTGGTTTAAGAGTGTACAAATTGTCAACCATCGCACCAGAACAGATAATCTCTCTATTCATTTTTATAACAACTCTGCCATTAAAAGAAATAGAATACCCATTCTTTATTAGTTTAGAAACTGAAACAAGGTTCTTTCTAAAAGTAGGTACATAAAGACAATTTCTTAAAACTAAAACTTTATTTCTATCAAACAATAAATAAATGTCTCCCACTGTAATAGCTGCTACCTCCATAGCATTGCCCATGTAGACGGTAATTGTAACACCCCAAAAATTTCACCATGAATAATATTGTGAATTCATTATGAAATATTATGTGAATAATATTGTGAATTCATTATGAAATATTATGTGAATAATATTTTGAATTCAGGAAAATTTATAGGGAATCTATGCTTGATTTCCCATATAGAATGTTATGAAATATCATGAAATTCATGAAATATTATTATGGAAGATCATGAAATATTATCATGAAATATTATGGATTCATGAATATGAAATATTATGGAATTCATGAAATATTATCATGAAATATTATGGATTCATGAATATAAAATATTATGGAATTCATGAATTATTATTATGAAATATTATGGATTCATGAATATGAAATAATAAAAATATTATGAAATAATATTTATGGAATATTATGAAATAATATGAATTCATGAAATATTATTAATATTATGAAATGATATGAATTCATGAAATATTATTAATATTATGAAATATTATGAATATCATGAAATGTTATTAGTATTATGAAATAATATGAATTCATGAAATATTATTAGTATTATGAAATAATATAAATTCATGAAATATTATTAATATTATGAAATTTCATGATAGGCTTGGCTTAAAGGGCTTTGATATGGATTAGTGCAAATTGTGATAAAAAGAAGAGGTAGAAGGGAGGAAGCAAGGATTGAACCTTGAACCTCCTAGTTGCACTCTCCATGTCTTAACCACTACACCAAGCATTGTTTCTTGTTGAGAGAATAAGAAACATGCTGGTTAAGCGTGTAATAGGGAAGAGACATGTCTTTTCATGAGAAAAGTATAAATAAGAGAGGGAAGAGGTGTGAGTAACTTCCTCTTCTTCTTCCTTTTCTCTTCCCCACCGAAATTCCTTCTTCTCCTCTCCTCTTTTCCATTTTTCGAAAAGTGCTTCCTAGGGTTCTAACCCTAGGGGATTGGAAGGAAGAAGACCCTCTAAGGATCTTGCCCTCTATTAGGGCCAAGGAGTCTAGAGAAGAAATAGTAAGAGGAACCTCCACTTCTCCTTCAACCAAGGGTACCCTAAGGATCTAGGGAAGGCGAAATTCAAGCGAAAGGATGTAAGTATCCCCTCGCCTGCAGTGTAATGGTTAATGTATGTTTTCTTTGTGTTTTGCTTTTGGAAAAAGGGAGTCTTCCCATTAGGTGAGTTTCGGCCACCCCCTTAAGGGGAGGCCTTGGCTACTTTTTGATGCATGAGGAGACCCTTGGGACTTAGGGTACATATGTATGATGACTTCCCATCATGTTGTGATAACAAAAAGTAGGGTTAGCCACCCTACAACTTTCGGCCAAGAGGAGAAAGGTTAGGCTTTTTGGGTTGCTTGCTATCCTATGATGTGTCCATGATTAGTAGTGTAGATAAAGTGCTTGTGTAAATGTTTGTGTGAAGATTGGATGTCAAAAACCTAGCCTACCCTACCCTACAAGTTTCGGCCAACCCTAGGTGGATTAGGGTTTAAGGTTGTATGATTTTCCCTATGATATATCCATGCTTAATAGTATAGGTAAGGTGTTTGTGTAAATGCTTGTGTGGATATTTGAAGTCAAAAACCCTAGCCTAACCATCCTACAAGTTTCGGCCACCCTAGGTTAGGGTCTAGGGTTGCTTGATTTTATTCCCATGATGCATGCTATATATGATATGTGATGATTGTATGGGATATACCCTATGAGATATGCTTAGGGTTGCTAGGATGATATGTATGTGCAAGTGATGTTTAAATGGAATATTGATTTGGAAACTAAATGTCCCTAGCATGTGATACTCGGCCAAGCATGAAATATTAGGTTTATAAAGGTTAAATTATCCTATGTGATATGATTATGTTAGTGAGATGATATGTGAATGCATGTGATGAATAAATGGAATGCTTGATTGGGAAAACTTGGACTTTCCCTAGCTATGACATTCGGCCAACCCTAGATTAGGGTTAGGATTGCTTGATTTTCTCCCATGGTGCATGCTATAGTATGATACATGATATATATATATATATATATATATATGTGGGATGTTGGTAGGGGATGTTCGATGTCAAAAACCTAATCTACCCCTACCCTAGGACATTCGGCCCAAACCCTAGTTTAGGGCTAAGAATCATTCGATTAAACCATGAAGCATGCTACCACTTCCTATGATATGAATATGATTTATGTGACCAATCTTGTCATATATAAAATATGTTAAGTGGTTGAGTTATGATCCATGTATGAGCATGCCTTATAGCACATGGGGCACCCTTATGAAATGCATGCTTATTACTAGGCTAGTTATCATGATTATGAATGCATACATATGCATAAGAATGAGCCCTGTAGGGCATGAACGAAGAAGGCTTAGGGCCTAAGAGATGCTTCCCTGTAAGTCGGGACTAAGAGCACTCTTCATGATAAGATAAGAGGCATGCCATGCTCATGATATGACAATGATGTGATAGGTTATGATGATATGCTTATGATATGATAAGAATGTGCTATGTAACTCCTAGGTCGACGGACTATGAACGGACCTAGTAAGAAACAAGAATGTGCTATGCTTATGATATGATAAAAATCCATGTATGCTATTTTACTTTATGAATGGGCTTGTACCGGACCGAAGTATGGGTCCAAGGGATGGGCACCTTAAGAACGCCCCGGTTCTGGACTACCGACTATGCTGTCCACGGTTCTGGCACTACCGTAGCTGTGCAACAGGGATGGGCAGCTTAAGAACGCCTCGGTTCTGGGACTACCGTAGCTGTCCTTACCCTAGTAGGTCGGGGCTCGCTATCTCGTATCTACTTAGGGATGCGCGCTTATAATGTATGTATGTGGTACAAGCCGGGGACCCCCAATGATGATATGATGATGTTTAAGTATTTAAAAGTATGATTTTAAAAGTTAAGCATCCTTATGTATATGCATTCCATACTTTATGCTGCATGCTTAGAAACTTTAATGTTTAGTATGCTATGATGAACTCATGCTTATGTCTTGTTATGTACACATGCTGTATGCTTTCGTATGGATTTTGCGAGTAGGACCGGATCCTTACTAAGCTTTTATGCTTACTAGTTATGTGTTGTCTTATGCTGCAGATAAAGGTAAGGAACACATGAACTAAAGGAAGAGGCAGGAAGGCTGAAGATGTGTGGGGTGGTGGCATCGGAAAATAAAGATCTTCATATCTACAATATTATGCTTATGTTAACATTTCTTTAGTAATGAATGTTACACTTGGATTACTCATATACTTGATTATATTATGAGTTGAACCTATCATGTTATAGGTTAGTTTTAAACAAGCATGCTTAGTACTTTGTCATTAGTACTTTGGGAAAAAAAAATTTATACGAATGATAGTACGTGACCCCGCCCCGAGAGTAGATATAAGGGCGGGCGTCACAGTAATCTCTCCATCAGCTAGTCATCGGGTTTCCTGGAACCCCTACAAAGAATTGCAGACATGATCAGTGGCTCCCGTATCTATACACCAGGTACCGGTAGATAACACCGCTAAACATGTTTCAACGACCAAACAAAAAGATATACCTTGATTATTCTTCTGACGGCGGGGACAGTCCGCCTTCCAATGTCCAGTCTGCTTGCACGTGAAGCACTTGCCTTTCGGCTTCTTCACGCCACCCTGAGGTGCCAGAGGTCTTGTCGCTTTCTTTGCCCCACCTTGTTTCTTCTTCTTCTTGCCTTTCGGCTTAGAAGTAGAAACCTTCTGAGCAATGAAAGCATGAGTACTTTGATGAGAAAACCCTTCTGCCACCTGGAGTTCTGTCAGAAGTTTCGCCAACGAATATGTATGTTTGTTCATATTATAGCTTAGGCAAAACTACTCAAAACTCCTTGGTAGAGATTGGAGAATGATAACGACCTGGGTTTCCCCATCGATCTCTGCTCCAAGGACTTCCATCTCATTTAAACGAGCCATCATTTTGAGAACATGTTCCCTTACGGGCATCCCCTCAATCATGGTGGTCGTCATCAAACTCTTCATTGCTTCTTGCCTAGCGGCCCGATTCTGATATCCGAAGTGTTCTTTGAGATTGAACATCATATCATAAGTAGTGGAAAAAACCTGATGTTGATGTTGCTGCACATTTGACATAGAAGCCAAATTGTGACACTGTACCATCTCGTCTGCTTTTTTCCACTGCCTAAAACGTTCCTTCTCCTCTTCATCATAAGAATTTTTAGGATAGAACTCGAAAAGTACACATATGGATTCCTCGGCAGTCAAGACAATGTCCAGGTTTGGTTCCCAATCATTATAGTTAGGGGCAGTAAGTTCGTTTTCTTTTAATATTACAACAAGTGGGTTGAAAGTCATTTTTGAAAAATCTGAGAATCACAATGATCACATATTTTAGATTTCAAAAAATATTGTTTCCTTAAACAATAAATTTTAAAATCAACCAACACCTCAAAATACCAAGAATATCGTATGCCACGATAGTGTGGACGTATACAAATTCTACCTTTATAAGAGGAGGTTTTACCCATTAATTTTATTATCTTGTCAATCTAACTTTTTGACAAATAAAATTAATAGTTGGTTCCTCTTTGACCCTACAAATAATAGAAGTGACTCCGATGGGGAGGATACTATTATTTGCATCTAAGTGTTTACCATTACACGATACTAAGGCAATTATCTAGGATTATGTGTCGTCCGATGGGGAAAATCACATGCTCCTAAATAACTTCCTATAATCATATCTGGCCTAGTGGTCTGTGAAACAAGCTCATCCGATATGGAGGAAGGCACTCAGAGCCAACGCGCAAGCTTGTTTGCATCACATGCCAAATTAGTAATGGAGGCCATGAGACTCTTAGAGTCCCTCTCCCACTTAGTTATTTATAATTGAGGAATTTGCACATGCATGCACTGCAAGCATATAAACAAAAAGCAATAAATAAGAAAAACTAATTTTTCCAACTATTATGGCTTTTGTCATCAATATGCCTTCAGTCGTGTCGTCACCTCGTCTGCTCCTCCCTACACAATGCGCAAGCCACCATGAAGGGATCTCCGAGCCGAGATAAAATATTATTTTAATTTACTTCCATCAATCCTATACTCCACGAAGGAGTGTACAACAAGTCTAGATCGAATGTAAATCAAAAAACGCTGCTAAACAATTATCGTATTTAATTACAAAAATTAAATACCAAATTTAGCCTCGTAAATCCTGAGAATTCAAATAATATTACACACATGCACACACAATCACATACACACATATTTAGCCATAATAGTCGGATCTTGTGCCTGCAACCAAATAGTTAGCCTACGCACATCCTACTATTATCCGACAAAATAAAATATATGATAAGTGCACAAATGTAACCGAATCCAAAACACACAAAATCGGAAACCATTGGCTCTGATACCAATTGTTGGGTTCCAAGGAGATTCCGGGTGGCGCATGGGAATCCTCTCCATGTCCACAGATTAAAAGTTTTCAATCCGAATGGAGAACAATCTCCCAAATGACCGTCTCATCATCGTGCTAATCGATTCGAGCGACCACTTGAACAAACGTGTTGTTCTAGAAGTCAATCTCATCCAATCGATTAGCCGCGGAATAGACGATGAGTGGATCGCCAATTTTTGTGTTTATCATCGAGGTCCAAGATAATTAATTAACACAATTAATTATAAATAATCAACATGTAATTAATTATCAACATGAAATGATAGCAAGATCAAAGGAACCAAAAGAGAAGATATACCTTCCCGTTTACCTCGCGATCTTCTACTGTATGACCCAACCCCTTCTTGGATGTCGTGTGGGCAGCAATCTACCAAGAAACAAAGTCACCAAGGCAAAGCAAAGTCTCCTTCTTCTTCTCTTCCACTTGCACCGAAAACCCTAGTCTCTAGGGTGTTGTCGCCGGCCACCTCCCACCTTCCACCTTGCGCCGCCGACCCTCGTCCACCTTCATGGATGCGCCAGCCAAAGGAAAGAAGGGAGAAAGAAGAAGATGAAGAAGAAGAAGAGGAAACAACCCAAACCCTACCCACCCTTCTTCCTTCTCTTGCTTGCGGCGCCGAACACCAAGAGTTGGTGCACCGCCGGCCACTCTTTTCCCCTCTCAACCTATTGAAGCCGAGCACCTAAGGAAGGAGAAGAGATGAAGATGAAGAGGAGAAGATGAAGTCACTTCTTCTTCTCCCCTTTCACCACTTCCTTCTTCCTCCACCTTGTCGCCGACGCTAACCTTGGGTGAGAGAAAGAGAGAGAGAGAGAGAGAGAAGGAGAGAGGTTTAGGGGGCGTTTGGTTTGCATTTTCCAGCTTGTTTTCCATTTTCATTTTCGGTAAAAAATGTGATTTTCTAAAAAACATATTTGGTTTGCATTTTCCTGCTTTGTTATCTGGAAAAAAGACATAGCATTTTCTGGAAAACTAGAGAATGAAATAAAGTCATTTTTCAGAAAACGAGAAAATGCGATTTTCTGGAAAATGAAAAATGGAACAAACCAAACACCCCCTTAGGGTTTCTTGGGATGTCTTCTTGTGTCCTTGGTCTCATGACACCATGGGGTATATATAGGGCTACAATAGGGACCATGAGGAGGAGTTGGATCTTGGCCACCCAATGGATCAAGGCCCGATCCATTAATGATGATCCATTCCACTAGAGGATCATCATTGATCTATCTCACCAACCCCCATATTTAAATATGGGCTCCATATATTATGAGTACAAAATTCTCCCTATGCTTAAGATATCGAATGTCCATTAATTAATTAAATCACTAACAATTTAATTAATTAATATCTAACTCCATGAGTAGTACCACTCAACCTTATCATCATGTCGGACCAAGTCCACCTGTAGAATTTAACATGATGAGCTTTATGAGCTCCTCAAGGGGGCATCATCAACCAGACTCACTAGGACATGGTTTCCTTCTATAATCAACGGCACACCATGTAAATAATATTATTTCCCAACTTACCGGGCCTATTGATTTAACAAATAAATCTCGCCCATTGGTAAATCAAAGAAATAAATATTAAGTACATGTGCCCGTTATTATATCAGGATTAAGAGCATGTACTCCATAATATCTGAGGTCTGATTCAATTATATAGTCAGTACAAATTGAATCACCTCTATATCGGTCCTGCTCAATAGACACAAAGTGTACTAGTGTAATTCTATGGTCAAGATAAATCAATACTAAATTATACTACAACTATGCCAATGGTTTGTCCAAAACCATCTAGGTTGTGAGCCTCTACTTATACTCTACAAGGAACTGATAACATGATCTTTTGTGTAACATCACACACCATGTTATCTACAATGTAAAGTATTAGACAATATGCACATAAATAACCAATAAATATGTAAACAGTGATCATGTGATTCTCTTTTAAAATGTAGATGTCCATACAAAAGCTAGGCTTTTAGTATACATCCTAATACCATCTAGCAAGTGTGCCCATGGTGAGAAGGCCGAATCTTCCACAGGTCGTGCCATCTGGCATAGGTGCTCATGGCAACCTCTAAAGTGCTTCCTTGCCTCTTATTTCAATTTGGCAACTTGCAAAACTATATAACTATATTAAAAAACCTTTTTAAAACAAACTATAACTAGAAAACTAATGCAAATATACGGAAAGAAATGCTTGAGTTGCCTCCCAAGAAACTCAAGCTAGTTGCTTCCTACCATGAACGATAACTTGTGTTTCTTCATGTCTATTGTAACTCTGGCGGTGGCAAGGAAGGGTCTCCCCAAAATGATAGGTATGTGGGGGTCTTCCTCCATCTCTAACACCACAAAAATCTATTGGCACCTCAATACTCCCTATTTTTAAGGGCACATCATCAAGAATTCCCAAGGTGTATTGGCACGAGTGATGGTCAACAAAAGTGTCATGGTTGTCAACTTGAGGCCACCTTGACCTAGTCTCTAGAACTTTGAGAAGGGCATCAAACTAACACTGGCCTTTAGATCATAGAAAGCTTGACTTATCTTCTTGTCTATAATAAAGTATAGAATGGAGAAGCTTCATGGGTCCTTTAGCTTTTGGGGGTGTCTATGTTGAACAATTGCAGTATACTCCTCAGTAAGTGCAATAATCTCATGGCTCTCCTTCCTTCTCTTGTGTGAGATAATGTCTTTCATAAATTTAGCAAAGTTGGGCATTTGGTGCAATGCTTTATTCAAGGGCAGCATCGCACAAATTTTCTTCATTATTTCAAGGAACTTGCCAAACTCTTCATCCTACTTTACCTTAGCTAGCCTTTGAGGGAATGGAACAGGAGGATAGTAGGTTGGTGCTAGAGGCTTCAACAATTTTTTATTTTACTTTGGTTGTCTAGCCTCTTCTTCCTCCATTTCGGGTGCTTCGAGTGTTGTCTTCTCCGAAGTAAGTTTCTTTAGTTCTTCCACTTGCTTCCCTCTCAATTCTTGTATTATCTTGCCCGAAAATTGTCCGGGGGCTCTTGATACTCAATTTACCACTTGGGTAACTTGTGTCTCTAGCATCTTCGTGTGAATCATCACCTCATAATTTGAATGTCCTTAGCAGACCTCCTCGTTGGCTTTAGTCTGAGTCATAATAAATTGTTCCATCATCTTCTTCAGGTTTAACTTCAGTGGTTGAGGCTCAGATGATTACTTATAGTTCCCATGTCCTTGTTATTGCCTTTGGTTGTTCTGATAGTAAAAATTCGAGTGCGTTCTCCATCCTAGGTTGCATGTGATGGAATAGGGATTGTTCAGTATCTAATTAAATTTGGTTATAGCATCCACATGTTCTACTTGATTTCCTTGCATGGACTCTATCATCGAACAATTTTCCCCGCTATGCTTGAAATTTCCACAGACTTCTCATGAGACAACTATGGCATTGGCAGAGTTGATAATCATGGAGTTTAGTTTTTTTCCAATAGCATCTAGGCACATCACGATCAAGTCCTCTTGACTCACTTGGTGCGTCCCCGGAGTCTGAGTTGGAGTGCTCTTCCCATTGGCCCACTGGTGGTGGTTGAAGACCACACTCTCAACTATCTCTTTGGCCTCCTCTAGAGTTTTCTTCATGAGTGCTCCTTCAGCGGCTGACTCATGAATACTTTTATCGGATATGAAATCCCATTATAAAAGGTATGAATCACCAACCATCTCTTGAGTCCATGATGGGGGCATTATTGTAGAAGGTTTTTGAATCTATCCCATGCCTCGCATAAAGACTCCCCATCTTTTTGTATAAAGTTGGTGATCAAATGCCTCATGTGCATAGTCTTGCTAGGGAGGTATAACTTGCTGAGGAAATGCAGCTCGCACTGATCTCATATAGCAATGCACTTAGTAGGTAATGATGAAAACCACAACTTAGCCTTGTCTTTTAGCGAGAATAGGAATAGCATAAGCCATATGGCTTCCATTGAGGCTTTGTTCTACTTAAGTATACCGCAGATCTCCAAAAAGTTCTCCAGATGCAAGTTTGGATCCTCCATGGGTGCTCCACTGAATTGGCTTTGTTGCACTATATGTATTAGAGCTGATTTCAATTCAAAATTGTTGGCCTCTATGGCAGGCCGGGATATGCTCAATCTGAAGCCCCTGACGCTAGGTGATGCACAATCCCCAAGTGCTCTCTGATTGTTCTGTCCCAGCAGGTTTGGGATGTTCTATTTCTGACCTCCTTCCATGGCTTGTTGATCTCTTAGTCATCGATAAAAGAAGCGATCGATCTTAGGATCTAATGGCAATGGGTTTTCTCCCCTAATAGCTCTGCACATGCAAGAAGATAATTTTCCTACAAATGAAAAGAAAAGAAATAGAGTAAGGAAGATTAAGATAGAATTCAATAAAATAGCGAAAATAAAGACAAGTAAAAGAAAAAAAGAAAAAAAAAGAAAAACAATCCAATCCGATCGAAATGAATTTCAGCTAATATTACTCTAAAACCAGTCCCCGGCAATGACACTAAAAATTTGATGCATGCAACCTGCAAGTGTACGGTGTGATCATTAAGTAATAAGATATCGAATCCACAGGGATCGACAAGAAAGTACTAATCTACTAATCAAACTTAATCGACTAGATCAAATCAATGGGTGTGAGTTCTGAAAACTAGATTTCCTAGCAATAGGAAGTAAACAGGGCAAAAGGGCAATAAAATCACAAAGAAAGGCCGAGCATGATCAGAAAGAACAAGGCAGGGAAAAGGGTAAGAAGGTAGAATCAAGTATCAGAATGAGAAAGTGATTTTAGGATTTCAATTTCACCTTCATGTTAGCAAGTACAAAGGTCATGTTTTAGTTCTTTTGAAATCATAATTTTTTTTACCATTGTAATCATACTTTTATTATACTATCACTTTCAAAAACTGGTTGTTTTTTTAATCACTGTTGAAAATAATATTTACTTGAGTTTGAACAATTTTCAGGATACATAGAGAAATGTCCTTGTAGTTAACAAGGTTTCCTAGGATTGTGTCAGACTGGAAATGAAACCAAGCCAAGTAAAATATTATGATTTCAAACAACCTTCAAAAAGTTAATAATATTTCTCAAGTACTGAGAATTTATTAAAATATTTTCTGAGAAAGAATACTTAGTTTCGTTCAGGTGCTTATTACTTAAATATCTTCAAAGATATTGCTCTTAAGAAAACTCTTTCAAAAGTCTTTCTACTTAAGAAATTTTTAATTTTTTTAAGTAGTTAAGTATTCTGAAACAAAATTTATTGAGTAAATATTTTAAGATTTTTTTGGACTCAATAGAAATGTCAAACTGTTCTTTGGCACTAATTCTTGCTTAAATTAGTAATTTTGAAATATAAACATCTTTCAAAATTGTTCTGTAAAACTAATAGGCTCTGATACACATTTTCCTTCAAAATATATTCAAAAGTTTGTTATTGATATATGGCCAAGGGGGAGAGTAAAAAAAAGTGAAATTAACAATTAAATTCCTTCTTAAACTTTTCCCCCTTCTTCAAAGAAAGTTTATCTTAGAAGCTCCCAAGAATATTTTCACCTTAACCTAAGGTTTTTTTAAACTTAGAATCTCCATTGTGATACTCAGAAATTTTGTTACAAAATACTAGTTCAAACTGAACTTATGAGTATTTTTATACTTAGAACTCTTTTTATGTATTCTTTCGAAAGGTTAATTTGCATGTTTTTAAAAGCTTCAAGGGGAAAGTTTCAAATCATGAGGGAGCTTTGTGCAATGTTTTAGTTTTGCAATTAGAAATGGTCTAAAACATAAGGAGAAGAGTTTCACATTAAGGGGGAGAGAAAGGAAAGAGAAAAAGGAAAATTTTTAAATTTTTTTTCAAAAAGTAAAGCAAAAATTTCTAAGTACTTCAATTTTTTTTTAAGTGCTAAGTGCTGTTAAAATTTCAAACTACCGTCAAATTACTTCAAGGGCTTTCAAGTATTTCTAGTGCTTCAAAAATTTCTAAGTATTTCTAAGTGTTTCAAAAAATTTTTAAAAGTGCATGTTTTTTGCTTAAGTAAAATTTTTCTTAGTAAACAAAATTTGTCTGAGCAAAAACTTATTGAAAATTTTGGCAAATATTTCTAAGTAAACATTTTTTGGTGAAAAACTTGTCTAGAAATTTCTTAAAGATTTTGTTTTTCAAAATGCACAAAGTATTTCCAAGCAAATTCTTCTAAGTGTGAAAAATTTTTTTAAAACAATTTTTTTCCCAATTCTCAAAGTTGAACCCTTTTTTAGGGAAATTTGGCTTCAAAATTTTGTCTAAGTAAAATTCTTTTTGCAAAGCCTTGTAAGTAAAAGTTTTTAAACAAAATTTAGGTTTGCAAAACTTTTCAATATGGAAAATTGTCTAAGTGTAACACGTTTTTTTTTGGTGCAAATGCTTTTACTCTAACATTTTGTCAAAAACATGAAGCACTTAAAAGTTTTACAAAAATTGCATATCATTGGAAAAACTCAAAAATTCCTCTTAGAAATTTTGATCACCCATGGATATATTTTTTTTTGATATATGTCAAAGGGGGAGGAAAGGTCAAAGTTAAGTGTTTTACAACACAATTATTCAAGGGGAGTATGAGAAAATCTTTTATTCAGAGGGAGTATGAGAAAATTTTTTATTTTTTTCTGTTCAAAATTACATTGGTCTTAGAGTTTATACTGTTCAAAATTGCTATATTTCATTGGTCTTAACCTTCTTGCTTAAACTGTTATAATTTTTACTTAACTTTGAATTGTGTTGCCGTAAATCAAAAAGGAGGAGATTGTTGGTGCCGGAAGCACCATATTGAACCTTGTTTTGATATTGGTAAAGGATTCAAAGTTAAGTACTATTTGTGATCTAATAAAGTTACTCAAGTGTGCAGGAAAGTCCTAGTTAATATAGGCAAGAAGTCCTGGCAAAGGGCTGGGCAAGAAGTCCTGGCAAAGGGCTGGGCACCAAAGACCTGACCGGAAGATGGGCAAGAAGACCTGATAGGAAGTTAGGCACGAAGACCTGGTCAGGTGGATTGGGCAAAAGTCCAACCGGAGGAGCCGGTTGGCAAAAGATAAACTCTCCTGACAGGAGTAGGTGAGGATGCGTTCCCCATCGAGGGAACAGAAGGCGTCGGTTCGACCTAGGATTCCATTTGGCAGACCCAAAGTCAGAACCAAGATAGCTACGACTGTAACTAATGGCTAACACATTTGGTTGTTGTGTTTTGGAACTAACCCTAGTTGCAGGATCGAAGGACTGGTCTTCTGCAAGTGAGGTGCCTCACGGGGGCTAGGCGTCCGGATGGACTCCGGCGCCCGTATGGATACGGGGGCCCCAGTGTAAAGGCAAACACCAAACCACAGCCGCGAAGCCTCTGGACCAAGGCAGCTCAGGCGCCCGAGAGATCATGGGCGCCCCAATCTGCTCAAGCGCCCAAGTGGAGATGGATAAGCGCTGACCGAGCCTGCGGATAAGAGATCACGTAGGGAAGGCCACGTGTTAGGCGCCCCCATCGACACAGGCGCCCGTATGGGTGTTATAAAAGGGGGTTCACCCCAAGGCTTCAACATCCATTGCTCTTAATGCTCCAGACACTTTCGCTCAAGCGCTGCGCTCCGGTAAAGTTTGACTTCGAGATTCCAGCACTGACGACGACCCTCTGCTCCGAAATTCGATCCACCTCGGGTGTCGGTAAACTTAATTACGAAAGTGTTGCTAGTTAAATTTCCAATTTTATATCTGTACTATCAACTTGTAAAAGTTTTATCGAATATAGAATTGCCCAAAGTAAACGGTCAAGAAGAGTGGGCCTTGGAGTCGGAGCCGACCGTGACTCCGAACCAAGTAAAACTGACTTGTGTTCGCGTGTATTCTGTTATTTTCCGCTGCGTATCTTCTCTACTACTCCGAAAAATTTTATAACGATATTCACCCCCCCCCCCTATCGTTTTCTTCGATCCAACAATTATTACATGCATGAAGTCCAATACTACGCATTGTAGATAACATGGTGTGTGGCGACACACAGAAGATCGTGTTATCAGTTCCCTACCTAATATAGGTAGTGGCTCACAACCGAGATGGAATTGGACAACCCATCGGAATGGTTGTAGTGTAATTAGGTGTGGTTAGTCTTGACCATAGAATTACACTAGTGTGCTTTGAGTACATTAAGCATGACCAAAACCTGAGGTTATCCAATTTGTACTAACTCGATAATTGGATAGGACCTCAGTTTATATTATGGAGTACGATCCCTTAATACTGAAATAATAACGGACATATATTATTAATTATTATTTCTTTAATTTATCAATGGGCAAGATCTATTCTGTTAGATCGATAGGCCCGGTAAGTTGGGAGATAATATTAATAATATGATGTGCTTTTGATTATTGGCGAAAGTCGTGTCCTGGTTAGTCGGGATGATGATGCCCCCTTGATGAGCTCAAAAGGTTCATCGTGCTAAATCTTGTAGGTGGATTTGATCCGGGATGATGATAAGGTTGAGTGGTACTAATCAAGGATCCAGAAGTTAATTAATTTGAATTGTCAGTAATTTAAATTAATTAATGGACATTCAAGATCTTAAACACGGGGGGATGGATGACTCATAATATGTGGAGCACATATGAAAATATAGGGGATGGTGAGGAAGTTCAATTAAGATCTTTTAGTGGAATGAATCTTAATTAATAGACCGGGTCTAGATCCATTAGTGGGCCAAGATCCAACTCCTCCTCTTGGTCCCTACCTTAGCCCTATATATACCCAATGAGACCATGAAACCAAGGCTAGACAATCCAATTAAACCACCCAAGGCATCCTCTCTTCTCTCTCTCTCGTTTCTCTCTCTTAGGGCGCCGAATAGAGGAAGGAGAGTTCCTTCCTCTTCTTCTCACTTTTCTTCTCCTTGGCTGCTGGTTTCTACCGAGGATAGGGAGGATTTTCTCCTCCCATTGGTGGTGATTGGCAAGGAGAAGGGAGGTCGGTGAGAGGCGCGCAAGGGAGGGTCGGCGGGCGGCTTTGGTAGTCGGCGGCGCCAAAGGTAGAGGAAAGGAGAGCAGCCGGATTTGGGAAGGAGTTTCTTCTCCTTCTTCTTCTTCTTTATTCTTTTCTCGAGGTCAGCTACCGAGCCAGCAATGTCTTGGAGACTCCGGCGGTCGGCGGCGCAAGGGAGAAGGAGATAGAGGGGCTAGCGGCGCAACCCTATTGCTAGGGTTTGGTTTGGCTAGGTGGGAAGAGGAAAGTGCGATTGTTTGGAGGCCTCGATGATCTCGGTTCATGGTAGATCATCACACACATGATGTCCATGAAGGGAGGGACATAAGGTAGAAGACCGCGAGGTGATCGAGAAAGTATATCTTTCCCTATGCTCCGTTAATTACGCTTGTGTCAATATTGTGCCATGGTTGTTCGTTTCGTCATTTTATGTTTGTTAATTTATTATTTTGATTCCGAATCATGATGAATAATTTATTAACTGGACCCCGACCATAAACAAAAAAGCTGGCGATCAACTCGTCGACTTTTTCGCGGTCGAACGATCGAGCAAATTACAAGACTGATTTTGGTAATTAGCTATGTTGTAATTTGGATCGTTCGATACGACACGAGATGGTCGATGGGAGATGGTGTTGGATCGAAGAAAATGATAGAAGGGGGGGGGGTGAATATCGTTATAAAATTTTTCGGAGTAGTAGAGAAGATACGCAGCAGAAAATAACAGAATACACGCGAACACAAGTCGATTTTACTTGGTTCGGAGTCGTGGTGGGCTCCTACTCCAAGGCCCATGGTCCTTGACCGTTTACTTTGGGTAATTATACATTCGATAAAACTTTTACAAGTTGTTAGTACATATATAGAATTGGAAATTTAACTAGCAACACTTTCGTAATTAAAGTTTACCGACGCCCGAGGTGGATCGAATTTCGGAGCAGAGGGTCGTCGTCGGCGCTGGAATCTCGAAGTTGAACTTTGCCGGAGCGCAGCGCTTGAGCGAAAGTGTCTGGAGCGTTGAGAGCAATGGATGTTGAAGCCTTGGGGGTGAACCCCCTTTTATAGCACCCATACGGGCGCTTGTGTCGATGGGGGCACCTGTGTCGATGGGGGCGCCTGACACGTGGCCTTCCCTTCCCTATGCGATCTCTTATCTACAGGCTCAATGAGTGCTTATCCATCTCCACTTGGGTGCCTGAGCAGATGGGGGCGCCCTTGACCTCTCGGGCGCCTGAGCTGCCTTGGTCCAGAGGCTTTGCGGCTGTGGTTTGGTGTTTGCCTTTACACTGGGGTGCCTGAGTCCATCCGGGCGCCTAGCCCCAGTGAGGCACCTCACTTGAAGAAGACCAGTCCTTCGATCCTGCAACTAGGGTTAGTTCTAAAAACTCTACAAGAAAATGTGTTAGCCATTAGTTACAGTCGTAGCTGTCTTGGTTCTGACTTTGGATCTCCCAAATGGTACCCTAGGTCGAACCGACACCTACAGTTCCCTCGACAGGGAACGCGTCCTCACCTACTCCTCTCAGGAGAGTTTACCTTTTGCCAACCGGCTCCTCCGGTTGGACTTTTGCCCAATCCACCTGACCAGGTCTTCGTTCCCAACATCCGGTCAGGTCTTCTTGACCAACTTCCGATTTGGTCTTCGGTGTCCAGCCCTTTTCCAGGACTTCTTGCCCAGTCCTCGACCAGGACTTCTTTGCCCGACTTTCGATCAGGTCTTCTTGCCCAATCCTTGACCAGGACTTTTGCCCGACTTCTGGTTAGGTCTTCTTGCCCAATCATTGACCAGGACTTCTTTGCCCAGCCCATTGCCAGGACTTCTTGCCTAGTGTACCTAGGACTTTTCCTGCACACTCAGTATGCTTGTTAGATCACAATTACACCTAAACTTCTGAACCCTTTGCTATTATCAAAACACAGGTTTGACTTAGGTGCTTCCTGCACCAACAATCTCCCCCTTTTTGATTTATAGCAACACGGTTCAAAATTTTAAGTTAAAGAGACAAGCATTGTAAAATATATTTAGTTTCCTCCCCCTGAAATAAATTCTCCCCTGAGTTTTTCAAAAATAAGTGGGGGTTTTGAAAACACTCCTAAGTCCTTGACTATTCTTAGAGAAATTCAAAAATATTTTCCAAAAGACATAGAAAAATTTTCCCAAAAGATTTTTAAGTTTAAACACTTAGAAAATTTTCCAAAAGGTTTTTTAGTTTAAACACTTAGAAAATTTTCCAAAAGATTTTCAAGTTTAAACACTTAGAAAATTTTCCAAAAGGTTTTTAAGTTTAAACACTTAGAAAATTTTCCAAAAGGTTTTTAAGTTTAAACACTTAGAGAATTTTCCAAAAGATTTTCAAGTTTAAACACTTAGAAAATTTTCCAAAAGGTTTTTAAGTTTAAACACTTAGAGAATTTTCCAAAAGATTTTCAAGTTTAAACACTTAGAAAATTTTCCAAAAGGTTTTTAAGTTTAAACACTTAGCAAATTTTCCAAAAGGTTTTTGAGTTTAAGCACTTAGAAAATTTTCCTTTTAGAAATGCTTTAGATTTGAAAAACAAATACTTGTAAGTATTTTCGTTAAACCAAATATTTGTAAAATATTTTCGTTACTTTACTTTTTGAAGAAGGAGATAAAAGTTTTGAAAAGAAAAAAATTTGAAAAAAGCCTTCACATTTCTCTCCTTTCCTTTCTCTCCCCCTTTGTCATATATCAAAAAAAATTATTATAGCAAAAAAATTGAGTAAAGAAAGTAAAGTTCTGTATTGAACCAGTTCTAAGCATAAACTGGACCAAACCAATTTATATCTTCTCTTTCGGGTCCTATCTAACCCAGTTAGCTACTTACTAACTGTCATAAATAGTAGCTTTCGCTAGGGTTAGTCAAGTTAAGTGATCTGATCAAGTTAGATTTTTTAAGCTTGACACTTAACCTGATTGTTGTTCAATTGGTATTTATTGCCCCAATTACTGCAGATGCACTGACTTAAAGCATCTTGAATCAAGACATAGACCTAAGCATCTCAACCCAGTCTAGGTTGTCAATCAAAAGTATCCTAAGGTGCTTGTGAGATGCTGGCTTCTAGATCTATAGGTGTATGCAGTTCTAGGGTTAGGGCCTAAGCTAAGTCCATTTGTGAAAAAAATCTTAGTTTTGAAGGGGGTAAGTTTTTGAAAAAACTAAGTTGGAAAATCATTTTAAATATCAAGACAAAAATGATTTTTCAAACATATTAAATAACAGATCCGAAATAAAACAATTTTTGGAAAAACACATGTAGAGAAATCCTATTCTACTAAGCATAACCCTAAATTATGAGTTATAACACTTAGCAATCTAAGTAAAATGGCATAAGACTAATACCTTATCAAATAATCAACAAGTAAATCTAATAAATGCATAAGGGTCATCTGGTCAACAGTAGGACCAACAAAGTCAAACCATAGTTAAACATAAGTCAACTCTACTCAGTAGGGATAGTCAAACAGTCAACAGTACAATAAGATAGTTGAAAATGTCACTCTGATCTAAGAAGAAGGGCCGGGGGGGGGGGGGTCGTATGAGCTAGGCTACCAAAATCGAAACAAGGACATCATTTCATTGTATCGCACCTCGTTTGTCTCTTGATCGGCTCGGAGGGTGTCCATGTGCTCAACGTGATGAGCCTCGATCTCCTCCCTGAGGCTGTGCATCTCCGTCTGCAATAGTGTAATGCGCTGGTCGGTGGTCAGTGGAGGAGGCTCCTGTAGGTGTTCATTGATCGCGGCTGCGAGATCGGCCACGTCTACCTCCACCTCCTCGTCGGAGTCATCTTGCCGTCGAGCCCTCTCTCGTCTCCATGATAGGACCCCCGTGGCCGAAATATCTATCCCCGCTAAAGAGAAGTTTCAAAACCCTATTTCATCAAACTCAGTCATGGAGATGATCTCCCCAGCAGTGATATCGCGACCATGGTGGTGAAGAAGGGCGATGATAATATGGCAGTAGGGCATACATACTCGATCGTGAGTAGATACGCTTGATGCATAAATGATGGTGTGGAATATGTGAAGGCCTATGTCTATATCTAACTGATGAATCATGGCGTAGAGTAGAAAAGTGTGAAGCGGTCGCATGGTCGTGACATCTTGGGTGGTGAGTGGGAGTACACAACGAACTAACTCGGTAGAGGGCATAATCCTGGACTCGGAGGTCAATGGACTGAAATCTCCGTGCTAATGGGTTCCGCACATCTCCAAAGAAGTAGGAGTAAAGAGTGTCTAGAGTGATGTGCGAATAGGGGGGTGCAAAGGGAGGGTCGGTCGGAGGATAGCAGCAAAAGGTTGATTGCGACTGTCGCAGCCCGAGAAATCGATTAAACAAAGTTGGAGAAATGGTTAGGGGAGTGCCTTGTACGGTGGTAGAGTAGAGCAGGTCATCAATTTTGACTAGGTTATTGTAAAATTCTGCACACAGGGTCGAGTTCACAGGATGTGTGTAGAAGACTAGATGATCTAGTTGATAGAAGTTGATCGCATCCATAGCTATGGGGCAAGATTGGGTAAAAAAATGCCTATTTAGGAAGCTAGTCTTTATAGGCTTATAGGTTGTTTGGGCAAACTTGTTAAACAATTCCAAGTTGGGGAACCTTGGGTCGGGGCTAGGTTCGGCCACGGGGTTAGATTGAGAGACGCTACGTTTTCTAAATATGTAAAGGAGAATTATGCATTTAATAAGCGAGATGATAAAACGAAATTACTTGAAAATGCATAATAAAATTGATACCGGGGCGGCATTTTCGAAGTACGGCGTTGGAGGACACAAGAAGGGCTTCCAGGCGCCTTGAGAGGAAGAGAAGTGAAGGAGGATTTCAGTTTTGGTGTGGGGAAAGAAGAGGGAGCCATAGTCCTTATATAGAGTTATACGGGCGCCTGTGAAGTGTTGGGCGCCCGTGTTCATTGGGGCGCCTGTAAGGTCACAGCCGCCCGAGTTAGTGGTCAGCTGCTTTTGGCAGTTCTGAACATCTTGGATGAAGATAAAGCTTGGGCACCCGACAGGTCATGGGCGCCCGTGTCAGGTGGGTGGGGGTTGACAGCTTTAGCTGTCTTGGTTGAAGATAAAGTCGGGGGCTCTCAACAGGTCACGGGCGCCCGTGTTGACCGAGGTTTGGCTATTGACCGTTTGACCAGGTTTGACTCTGTTGACTAACTAACAATTAAATCAATTACGCTCTAAATTGCATTTTTAGACACGATTCAATGTTTTTACTTGACAAATGTACAAAATCAAATGAATTAGTTTGGAGCAAGATAAATTTGAGTAAATTTAGGTCCTAACCATCTCACCTAGTCTATAGTTATCAATCACGTTAACCTTATGGGTTTTATGAGATAGATTTTAATAGAAATGAAGATTTTAATTTGAAATCATGGTTAATTTTTAAAAGGTTAATTTTAAAAAATTTAATTAAGTTTTAAGTTTATTTTGAAAAGTGGTTGAATCTACGATTAATTGAAATTTGTGTTAGATTCAAATCTGACAATAGTAAAGTGAATTTAATTTTCAATAATCGCCTTTCAGGTCTTGGCAAGGCACTAGGCCTTCCTTGGTCGTAGCCTTATTGGATCATCAACTCTTTCCTTGACAAAGCCTTTTATTAAAAATTCATTTTCAAGTTACTCCTTGAAAGATTTTGGTCTAACTAGTTTGGGTCTTGGATCGGTAGCTTCGGCTAGTTCCACCAAAATGGCTTCCCTAACGTACTATCATCTTTCCTCCACCCAATACTATGTTGTTCAAATTTCAATTAAGTCATTTGTCCTTAGTCTAACCAGTCCTAGGTCTAAGCATAATAAATTGCAGAAATATATAAACAGGCAAGCATGCAATAAAGAATTTAAAAAATTATTTAATTATGAAAATTATTTTTAAATTGGCTCCCCCTGGTATGATTAGGCAAGATGTGAATCTTGTCCTTGGGGATCCAATACTGGTTTGGTCCAGCTTGGTTGTTCAAGCAAAGCGTGGGGACCCATGCTTGAACTTTGGCTCTAGGTTGGTTCAATACAGTATAATACGACCGTTGTCTCGACTTGGTTCGATACCCTAACCCAGATCGATTAAGAACGGACTTCTGTTTTCCAATGATCATGTCAAGACCCTTCGAACCCGAAGTAAATCGTTCTAAAGCAACTCTGAGCTCCTTGACTTGAGTTATCAAGGAGGAGTTTTCTTTCTCAAGCTTTTCAACTTGAGTAGAGTTTCCTTCTTGAACCTTCTCGGTCAAGGATCTCTAGTCGGCTTCCTCTTTCAGGAGTTTTACTTCCTGTCGGAGGGATTCGACCTAGATATTGGCTTTCGCCAGGTTACGAGATAACTACGCAATTAATTTAGACAATTCAACTTCGGAATAACCTCTTACCGTTATTTGGCCGTTTTCTGAGATTGTGAGCCTTCCGTCATCTGGCTCCAATTCCGATCCAGTGTCGATGTCTTCTGAATCAGTTAAGGCAAGAAGATTTAATTGTGGGGCCTCTTCTTCTTCTTTGGATGAAGATTCATCCCACGTGGCTTGGAGAGCCTTCTTCCTTCGAGTCTTCTTCGTCTCCTTCAGATTGGGTCACTCTGATTTGTAATGACCCTTCTTGTTGCATTCATAGCAAGTGACATTCGGTTTGGTTTTTGAAGTTGAAGGTTCAGCCAGATATTCCTTTCGTCGGCTTGCTTTCTTTCTGTTGGTTTGATACTTCAGCTCCTTGTAGTAGTCCCGAGCTAGCCGCACCAACATGGGTCGATCCCCTTCACTAACTTCTCGAGTCTGTTTTTGAGTCAGACTCGGGTGCAGGTTGAGACTTCTACTTGAGGACCTTTCCTTGGGATTTACCTGTAATAAAAGCAATACTTTTCTCGGCCATCGTGCAGTTAGTCTGTTCATGTAATTCTAATTTTGAAAACAGTTCATCTAATTTAATTTTTGAAAGGTCCTTGGAAACTTTATAAGCATCTACTATAGATGCCCACAGAGTATTCCTAGGGAATGCATTTAGGGTATACCTGATTAGGTCACGGTTCTCTACCTTGTGACCTATTGTGTGTAGTCCGTTCATCAGCTCCTGGATTTTGGCGTGAAGTTGTGCTGCTGATTCGCCTTCGTTCATTTTTATCGTGTAGAGTTTGTTTAGCAACAGATCCCTTTTGCTGATTCTGGTGTCAGAGGTACCTTCGTGCAACTCAATCAGCTTGCTCCAAAGTTCTTTGGCGCTGTTGAAAGGTCCCACCCGGTTAAGCTCTTCCTTGGTCAATCCACACTGCAAAGTCTGGCTTGCCTTTGCATCAGCCTCGATCTTTTTCTTCAACGAGGCGTCCCATTCAGAGTAGTGTTGTGCCATTCCTTCCGCGTTCTTAGGGATTTCAAGGCCAGATTGGATTATTATCGACATATCCACCTGAGTTTTCAGGTGGACTTCCATCCATCTTTTCTAGTAAGAGAAATCTTCTCCACTGAAGAGCGGTGGTCTGGCTGTGCTGAAACCCTCTTGCATGGCCATAATAATTTCTGAAAAAAAACAAAAACAGAGAAAACTTGTTCCAAGACTTGGTCTTGGATTTATAGTGCGGAAGAAAATTAATAGAAATGAAGAACAGTCGAGTGGTGTTGCACCAATCTCGATTAACTAGAAAAAATTCGAAAAAGAAAAAATAATTTCGTAAAATCCGAAAACACTCTCAAATTGGTGGTTGCACCAAATTTGAGCCACCCGCTCTAATACTACTTGTTGGATCGAAGAAAACGATAGAGGGGGGGGGTGAATATCGTTATAAATATTTCGGAGTAGTAGAGAAGATACGCAGTGGAAAATAACAGAATACACGCGAACATAAGTCGGTTTTACTTGGTTCGGAGTCGCGGTCGGCTCCTACACCAAGGCCCACGGTCCTTGACCTTTTACTTTGGGCAATTCTATATTCGATAAAACTTTTACAAGTTGATAGTATAGATATAGAATTGGAAATTTAACTAGCAACACTTTCGTAATTTAAGTTTACCGACGCTCAAGATGGATCGAATTTCGGAGCAGAGGGTCATCGTCGGCCCTGGAATCTCGAAGTCGAACTTTGCCGGAGCGCAACGCTTGAGCGAAAGTGTCTGGAGCGTTGAGAGCAATGGATGTTGAAGCCTTGGGGGTGAACCCCCTTTTATAGCACCCATACGGGCACCTGTGTCAATGGGGGCGCCTAACACGTGGCCTTCCCTGCGCGATCTCTTATTTGCATGCTCGGTCAGCGCTTATCCATCTCCACATGGGCGCCTAAGCTGATGGGGGCGCCCGTGACCTCTCAGGCGCCTGAGCTGCCTTGGTCCAGAGGCTTCGCGACTGTGGTTTGGTGTTTGCCTTTACACTGGGGCGCCCGTATCCATACGGGGGCCTGAGTCTATCTAGGTGCCTAGCCCCAGTGAGGCACCTCACTTGCATAAGACCAGTCCATCAATCCTGCAACTAGGGTTAGTTCCAAAAACACAACAAGCAAATGTGTTAGCCAATAGTTATAGTCGTAGCTGTCTTGGTTCTGACTTTGGGTCTCCCAAATGGAACCCTAGGTCGAACCGATGCCTACTATTCCCTCGACGGGGAACACGTCCTCACCTACTCCTCTTAGGAGAGTTTATCTTTTGCCAACCAGCTCCTCCGGTTGAACTATTGCCAAATTCACCTGACCAGGTCTTCGTGCCCAACTTCCGGTCAGGTCTTGTTGCCCAACATCCGGTCAGGTCTTCGATGCCCAGCCCTTTGCCAGGACTTCTTTCCCAGTCCTCGACCAGGACTTCTTGCCCTGCCCTTTACTAGGACTTCTTTCCCAACCCTTTGTCAGGACTTCTTGCCTAGATTAACTAGGACTTTCCTACACACTTGAGTAATTTTATTAGATCACAAATAGTACTTAACTTTCAATCCTTTGCAATATCAAAACAAGGTTCGATATGGTGCTTCCGGCACCAACAGACGGGTCTCCATTCGGATTAATTTTTAATCCGTAGACATGGAGAGGTCTCTCGGATCGACCAGGTATTTGCTTAGGACATCCGCCAGGTCATACCCAACAAAGACAATAAAGCCAGAACACAATTTAAGCAAATCATAGAACAATAATTCAAACATGAAACTAAGCATAGTAATTGTGCTTACATAACAAAAGGGTTACTCCTTAATCCTAGAATCTAGAAATTACCCTATAAGAGCAGGGTTACAATCCAATGCATGATCAAATTCTTAAAAATTCAATTATAAATCCAAAAATTAAACAAAGGGAAAGAAAAATAGCATAGGTTGGCAAATCAATGTCCTTGCTGCTCCCAATCCTCCTTTGATGCGTGGAAGACTTCCCTTTACCATCGGAGTGTCTCCTTAATTACCTTAGGGTCCTCGAATGACCCAAACCCAAATAGATAACTCTAAGGGATGAAATCCCATAAATAGGGAGTTGAGGTGGTTGCGTACCACGGGCATGAGCTTGGGCACGAGCACCCATGGCACTCTCTTGTCACAGCTGCGACGGGGTTGGCACGTGTAAGTATCTAGGTGAGTTTTAATGTGGTTAATTGAGTCAAGTTAGGTCTTGTTGTGTGTTGATCTCTATGTCTAAGTGTGCAAGAACTTAGGAGTGTAGGAAGTCGAGCAAAAGACACAGCGACCGAGAAGGATGGCACAGGAAGGGAGGTGACGAGCTTGGTGCATCTGAGGGACGCGGAGGTCTACGGAAGAGTACATCTGTGGAACAAGAAGGATGTGTTGGTGCCGAAAGCACCCGATCGAACCTGAATTTGATAATAGCAAAAGGTTTAAGTTAAGTTTATATTGTGATCTAATGGATTTACTAAGTGTGCAGGAAGGTCCTAGTTTACCTAGGCACGAAGTCTTGACCTTCAGGGTTGAGCAAGAAGACCTGGTCAAGGGTTGGGCTAGAAGTCCTGGTCGAGGACTGGGCGCCGAAGTCCTGATCCGGATGATTGGCCAGGAGTCTTAGCCAAGTGAGGATTGTGGACAGAAGTAGAGACGGGTCGAGGTACGGACGTCTCGAGATCCGACAGTCTCGGAGGCCTAGCAAAAGTCCAACCGGAGGAGCCAATTGGCAAAAGGTAATTTCTCCTGAGAGGAGTAGGTGAGGACGCGTTCCCCGGAAGAGGGAACAGTAGGTGTCGGTTTGACATAGGGTTTTATTTTGAAATCTAAAGTCAGAACTAAGATAGCTCCGGCTGTTATTCATACACTTATTATCTATGTTATAGTATTCTTGGACTAACCCTGGTTGCAGGAGTGAAAGGAAGTATTGTTGCATCCCAGGCGCCTGAAAGGGTTCAAGCGCCCGAGATACCAGGCGCCTGATAAGTAACAGGCGCCTACGTTGAGGGGTTTCCAACGGGTGAGTGGCTGAGATGGCAGGTTGCCACGTCAGCATCTCAAGCGCCGGTGAGCCATCAGGCGCCTCAAAGGTCCCAGGTGCCCAAGACCGAGGGATAAGGTTTGGCCGAGTCTGCGGATATGCACGCACCTGATTTGCTACACGTGGCAAGTGCCCAAGAAGCCTCAGGTGCCCAAGAATAGGCTATATAAGGGGGTTCACCCCTTTTCTTTCCACATCAACTCAGAACAGCTTTCTTGCGACTCAAGCACTCCAATGCTCTCCGAATCTCTTCTGTGCTTGAGTTTCCCGCGCTGCCAACGTTCAAGACCGACGACATGCTTCCCAAGACGCTCTGCGCCCTTTCTTGTGTCATCGGTATAATTTAAATTTGTTGTTTAATTCTATACTCGAATTATATATTTGTAACTCTTATTCGAATTATAGAATTGCCCAACAAAAACGGTCAAGGATCGTGGGCCTTGGAGTAGGAGCCGTTAAAGACTCCGAACCAAGTAAAAAAGAAACTTGTTAGTATTGTTTCTTTATTCTTCCGCTGTGATTTCTGTTGTTCCAAAAAAATTTTTAGTAATCGCTATCCCCCCCCCCTCTATCGTTTACAAAGATCTCATAAGTGGTATCAGAGCGGGTTGCTCAACCTTGGCTAAACCGCCAACTGAGCAATTTTTTTCGGAATTCTTTTTCTTTCATTTGTTTTATTGTAAAAATTTTCTCATTCTTCAAGGTTCGTGCAATACCACTCGAATTTGTTTTTCATATTCTTTTTATATCGCACTACTTATCCAAGATAAAGTCTTGGAACAAGTTTATTATTTTTTTTGTTGTGTTTTCCGGAATATTAAATAGACATGCAAGAAGACTACAGCACCGCGCACCCTCCTCTGTTCTCCGGAGAGGATTTCTCCTACTAGAAGAGCAAAATGGAGGTCCACCTAAAAACTCAGGTGGAAATGTGGATCATCATCCAGTCTGGACTGGAGATCCTGAAGAACTCGCAAGGAGAAATTCAAGGATACTCTGAGTGGGGCGCTTCGCTCAAAAAGAAGATAGAAGCGGATGCCAAAGCCACTCAAACCCTCCAGTGTGGATTGACGAAGGAGGAACTCAACCACGTTGACCTGTTCAACAACGCTAAAGAACTGTGGAACAAATTGATCGAGTTGCACGAAGGGACGTCGGACATGAGAATCAGTAAGCGAGATCTTCTTCTCAACAAGTTGTACACGATCAAAATGCAAGACTGCGAAACAGATGCACAGCTTCACGCGAGGATCCAAGAACTAATGAAAGGTTTGCACACGATAGGTCACAGGGTTGAAAACCGTGACCTAATCAGGTATACTTTAAACTCGTTCCCTAGAAATTCTTTGTGGGCATCTATGGTAGATGCTTACAAGGTTTTGAGGAACCTTTCAGATATTAAACTAGATGAACTCATTTCTGAGTTAGAACTCCATGAATAGACTAACCCTTCATAGGTCAAGAAGGGTTTAGCTCTTTTTGCAGGTAAAGTCCCTGCTAAGCAAAAGAAGGAGAAGATGCAACCCATACCCGAGTCAGATTCTGACTCAGAGTCTAACGACAATGGAATCGATCACCCGGAGCTGGTCTGGATGGCCCGGAGCTGGTTCGGATGGCCCGGATCTACTACAAGATGATCAACGGCAAAAGAAAGAAAAAGGAGGCGAATCGTCAAAAGGATGATCCAGCCGATGCGTCTACCAATCAAAAAGTAAAAAGTAAAGTAACCTGTTATGGGTGCAACAAGAAGGGTCACTACAAATCGGAGTGTCCCTACTTGAAGGAAAACAAGAAGAACCGGAGGAAGAAGGCCCTCAAAGCTACGTGGGATGAGTCATCTTCAGAAGAAGACTACAGCACCACACACCCTCCTCTGTTCTCCGGAGAGGATTTCTCCTACTGGAAGAGCAAAATGGAGGTCCACCAGAAAACTCAGGTGGAAATATGGATCATCATCCAGTCTGGACTGGAGATCCCGAAGAACTCGCAAGGAGAAATTCAAGGATACTCTAAGTGGGACGCTTCGCTCAAAAAGAAGATAGAAGTGGACGCCAATGCCACTCAAACCCTCCAGTGTGGATTGACGAAGGAGGAACTCAACCACGTTGACCTGTTCAACAATGCTAGAGAACTGTGGAACAAATTGATCGAGTTGCACGAAGGGACGTCGGACATGAGAATCAGCAAGCGAGATCTTCTTCTCAACAAGTTGTACACGATCAAAATGCAAGACTGCAAAACAGATGCATAGCTTCACATGAGGATCCAAGAACTAATGAACGGTTTGCACACGATAGGTCACATGGTTGAAAATCGTGACCTAATCAGGTATACTCTAAACTCGTTCCCTAGAAATTATTTGTGGGCATCTATGGTAGATGCTTACAAGGTTTTGAGGAACCTTTCAGATATTAAACTAGATGAACTCTTTTTAGAGTTAGAACTCCATGAACAGACTAACGCTTCATAGGTCAAGAAGGGTTTAGCTCTTTTTGTAGGAAAAGTCCATGCTAAGCAAAAGAAGAAGATGATGCAACCGATAACCGAGTCAGATTCTGACTCAGAGTCTAACGACAATGGAATCGATCACCCGGAGCTGGTCTGGATGGCCTGGAGCTGGTTTGGATGGCCCGGAGCAACTACAAGATGTTCAAGGGCAAAAGAAAGAAAAAGAAGGCGAACAAGCAAAAGGATGATCCAGCCGATCCTTCTACCAATCAAAAAGTAAAAAGTAAAGTAACCTGTTCTGGGTGCAACAAGTTGGGTCACTACAAATCGGAGTGTCCCTAATTGAAGGAAAACAAGAAGAACCGGAGGAAGAAGGCACTCAAAGCTGCGTGGAATGAGTCATCTTCAGAAGAACACTACAGCACCGCACGCCCTCCTCTGTTGTCCAGAGAGGATTTCTCCTACTAGAAGAGCAAAATGAAGGTCCACCTGAAGACTCATGTGGAAATGTGGATCATCATCCAGTCTGGACTGGTGATCCCGAAGAACTCGCAAGGAGAAATTCAAGGATACTCTGAATGGGACGCTTCGCTCAAAAAGAAGATAGAAGCAGACGCCAAAGCCACTCAAACCCTCCAGTGTGGATTGACGAAGGATGAACTCAACCACGTTGACCTGTTCAACAATGCTAAAGAACTGTGGAACAAATTGATCGAGTTGCACGAAGGGACGTCGGACATGAGAATCAATAAGCGAGATCTTCTTCTCAACAAGTTGTACACGATCAAAATGCAAGACTGCGAAACATATGCACAGCTTCACTCGAGGATCCAAGAACTAATGAATGGTTTGCACACGATACGTCACATGGTTGAAAATCGTGACCTAATCAGGTATACTCTAAACTCATTCCCCAGAAATCCTTTATGGGCATCTATGGTAGATGCTTAAAAGGTTTTGAGGAACCTTTCAGATATTAAACTAGATGAACTCATTTTTGAGTTAGAACTCCATGAAAAAACTAACGCTTCATAGGTCAAGAAGGGTTTAGCTCTTTTTGCAGGAAAGACCCTGCTAAGCAAAAGAAGAAGAAGATGCAACCGATACCCGAGTCAGATTCTAACTCAGAGTCTGACGACAATGGAATCGATCACCCGGAGTTGGTTTGGATGGCCCGGAGCTACTATAAGATGATCAAGGGCAAAAGAAAGAAAAGGAAGGTGAACCAACAAAAGGATGATCCAGCCGATCCTTCTACCAATCAAAAATTAAAAAATAAAGTAACCTGTTATGGGTACAACAAGAAGGGTCACTACAAATCGGAGTGTCCCTACTTGAAAGAAAACAAGAAGAATCGGAGGAAGAAGGCCCTCAAAGCTACATGGGATGAGTCATCTTCAGAAGAATACTACAACACCGCACGCCCTCCTCTGTTCTCCTGAGAGGATTTCTCCTACTAGAAGAGCAAAATGGGGGTCCACCTGAAAATTCAGGTGGAAATGTGGATTATCATCTAGTCTGGACTGGAGATCCAAAAGAACTCGCAAGGAGAAATACAAGGATACTCTGAGTGGGACTCTTCGCTCAAAAAGAAGATAGAAGTGGACGCCAATGCCACTCAAACCCTCTAGTGTGGATTGACGAAGGAGGAACTCAACCACGTTGAACTGTTCAACAACGCTAAAGAACTGTGGAACAAATTGATCGAGTTGCACGAAGGGACGTCGGGCATGAGAATCAGTAAGCAAGATCTTCTTCTCAACAAGTTGTACATGATCAAGATGCAAGACAGCGAAACAGATGCACAACCTCACGCGAGGAACCAAGAACTAATGAATGGTTTGCACATGATAGGTCACATGATTGAAAATCGTGACCTAATCAGGTATACTCTAAACTCGTTCCCCAGAAATTCTTTGTGGGCATCTATGGTAGATGTTTACAAGGTTTTGAGGAACCTTTCAGATATTAAACTAGATGAACTCTTTTTTGAGTTAGAAATCCATGAACAGACTAACGCTTAGCTCTTTTTGCATGAAAAGTCCCTGCTAAGCAAAAGAAGAAGAAGATGCAACTGATACCCGAGCCAGATTTTGACTCAGAGTCTGACGGCAATGGAATCGATCACCCGGAGCTGGTCTGGATGGCCCGGAGCTGGTTCGGATGGCCTGGAGCTACTACAAGATGATCAAGGGCAAAAGAAAGAAAAAGAAGGCGAACCAGCAAAAGGATGATCCAGGAGATCCTTCTACCAATCAAAAATTAAAAAGTAAAGTAACCTGTTATGGGTACAACAAGAAGGGTCACTACAAATCGGAGTGTCCCTACTTGAAGGAAAACAAGAAGAACCGGAGGAAGAAGGCCCTTAAAGATACATGGGATGAGTCATCTTCAGAAGAATACTACAACACCGCACGCCCTCCTCTGTTCTCTCGAGAGGATTTCTCCTACTGGAAGAGCAAAATGGAGGTACACCTAAAAACTCAGGTGGAAGTGTGGATTATCATCTAGTCTGGACTGGAGATCCCAAAGAACTCGCAAGGAGAAATTCAAGGATACTCTGAGTGGGACGCTTCGCTCAAAAAGGCGATAGAAGCGGACACTAAAGCCACTCAAACCCTCCAGTGTGGATTGACGAAGGAGGAACTTGTTGGATCGAGAGA
This sequence comes from Boesenbergia rotunda, assembly GCA_024364735.1. NCBI lineage: Eukaryota > Viridiplantae > Streptophyta > Magnoliopsida > Zingiberales > Zingiberaceae > Boesenbergia > Boesenbergia rotunda. The sequence continues at coordinate 212,010 of JAGFNQ010002419.1, forward strand.
AACGATAGAGGGGGAGTGAATATCGTAAATCATTTTTGGATTAATAATAAGAGCATACGCAGCGGAAAATTAAATCACAACACAAAGACGCAAGCAGTTTTACTTGGTTCGGAGTCGCGGTCGGCTCCTACTCCAAGGCCCACGGTCGTTGACCGTTTACTGCAGGCAATTCTATATGTGTGCAAAACCAGTTTACAAAATGTATTACAAGAAATGGTATAGTAAACTTAAAGTAGCTCTTCGTTATCGACGTCCGGTGTAGATTATATTTTCGGAGCAGAGGGACGTCGTCGGTGCTTGTATCTTGAGTCGGGAGGTTTCCGGAGCAAAGCGCGGGAGCAGAAGAGCTTGAATACGTTGGATGAATTGATTTTCTGAAGCCTTGGGGTCGAGGGCCTTTTTATAGCCCCTGGGGGCGCCCGGAACATCGGGGGCGCCCCCCACGTGTCAGCTGATCCGAGTTTCTCTCGGTCAGCTCTGATCCCTTCAAACTCGGGATCAGGCTTTGACGGGGGCGCCCGGGACGCTGGGGGCGCCCGGGACGCTGGGGGCGCCCGGGTTGACCGGGTCAACTCTTATCCGTTGGCTTCGCTGGCTTCCGCTTCGTTAGCTTGAACTGGGGGCGCCCGGACCATCCGGGGCGCCCGAGAGCATGGGGGCGCCCGGGAGCACGGGGGCGCCCCGCCCATGAGATGTCGAAGCACTTCTTTTTCTTCATCTATTTTGTATTCACCTTGGGGGCGCACGGGACACTCCGGGCACCCTACTCAGCTACTGCCTCACTCCTTTGAGGCTCTCTGAGCTACAGACACTCGTTCCTTCTGTCCTGCATCCAGGGTTAGTCCAAAACAACATAAAGTAATAATATGTTAGTTTTATACAGCCTTAGCTGTCTTGGTTCTGACTTTGGGTCTCCCAAATGGAGCCCTAGGTCGAACCGACACCTACTGTTCCCTCGACGGGGAATGCGTCCTCACCTACTCCTCTCAGGAGAATTTACCTGATGCCAACCGGCTCCTCCGGTTGGACTTTTGCCCAGCAGTCCTTCGCCAGGTGCCTAGCTGTCCTTCGCCAGGTCTTCAGTACCAAGCTGTCCTTCGCCTGGTGCCTAGCTGTCCTTCTCCAGGTCTTCAGTACCAAGCTGTCCTTCGCCTGGTGCCTAGCAGTCCTTCGCCAGGTCTTCAGTACCAAGCTGTCCTTCGCCTGGTGCCTAGCAGTCCTTCGCTAGGTCTTTATATCTTGGCATTCCTTCGCCAGGTGCCTAGCAGTCCTTCGCTAGGGCTTTGTATCCTGGCATTCCTTCGCTAGGTGCCTAGCAGTCCTTCGCTAGGACTCTTCCTGCACACTTGAGTAACATGTTAGATAAACATTATACCTTAACTTTTGAACCCTTTTTCCATTATCAAAACACAAGTTCGACTTGGGTGCTTTCTGCACCAACAATCTCCCCTTTTTGATTTATGACAACCCTAGTTCAAAAAGTTAAGTTAATCAAAAAAATGAAATTTTGTTTCCTCCCCCTGGAAGGAATCTCCCCCTAGATTTTTCAAAAGTTCGTGGGGTTTTTGACTAAAGTTGGATTTACTTAGAATAATTTTCTGCAGAACCTTTAATGATATTTTCCAAAATAATTTTCGTTGTGCACTTTGGAAAGTTTATATTTATAGAAAAACTACTTAGACATCTTAAGTTAGGAAAATTTTGAAAACTTAAGTTTTAAGTACTTAGTGAAATTTTGAAAACATACATTTTAAGTACTTAGGAAAATTTTGAAAACCTCAGTTTTAAGTACTTAGTAAAATTTCAAAAACTTCAGTTTTAAGTACTTAGAAGGTTTTTGAAAACTTGAGTTTAATGTACTTAGAAAGTTTTTGAAAACTTGAGTTTAAAGTACTTAAAAAGTTTTTGAAAACTTGAGTTTAAAGTACTTAGAAAGTTTTTGAAAACTTGAGTTTAAAGTACTTAGGAAGTTTTTGAAAACTTGAGCTTAAAGTACTTAGAAAGTTTTTGAAAACTTGAGTTTGAATTAAGAATATTTTGAATAAAGGATAGAGTTTAATTTTGGATTTAGAGAAAATGTTATACTCTCTCCTTTCCTATCTCTCCCCCTTTGCCATATATCAAAAACAAAGAAATATAGCAGAAAAAGGATAATTAAATTGCATAAAGGCAAATAATAAATTGCATAATTTGCTGTACTGAATCAATTCAGGATATGAACTAAACCAAATCACTTTCAATTATCTCTTTTAGGGTCCTGTCTAACCCAATTAGCTACTTACTAACTGTTATAAACAGTAGTTTTCACTAGGGTTAGTTGCGTTAAGTGTTCTGTTCAAGTTAGATTTTCTAAACTTGACACTTAACTTGATTATTGTGTAAGTTGTATTTAGTGCCCCAATTACTGCAGATGCACTGACTTAATGTTGGGACCGGGTGCATGTTGACATGGATACGGGTTCGTAATTTTTAATTTCTTATTACGTGCAGCGGAAGTTTTAGCATAAATAATTTCTCAAATTATTTTAACCACGTATCTAGCATGCAACCTTATGATGTGTGGACATGATCATAAATTAAATTTTGCAGAAAGTAAACTAATTTACTCAATACCTCGCATAACTTGAAGTAAGGGACGAGATCCAACTGAAGCGTCCCTTGGAAGCTCCGCCTCTATTCGCGTCCACGCCGAGTTCTCTTCGGGATGACTTCGTAAAGCCACGAGTTTCATGCCGACAAGAACTACTAGATTCTCCAAAGGCACGACAAGAATATGAAGAGAGAGAGATGCAAACTAACCACCAAGTAACGGAATCAAGATTCCGTGGGAAGGAAGGAGTTGCGACCCGCTTCTTCTTCTTCTTCGGCACCTTCTTGGTGGAGATGGCTCACGGCAACTTGAAGGGGGTGCCGGCCCTAGAGGTTGGAGGAGGCGCCGACCCTAGAAGAAGGAGAGGGCGCCGGCCCTAGAGGAAGGAGAGGGAGAAAAGGAGAGAGAGAGAGGGCTTGCTACTTGATCTCTCGATTGGAATTCGAGCCTTGCCTTGGTTCCTTTATATAGTAGCCTCTCCATTGCCAAGTCTCCCCTTTAACGGAATAAATTTTCATAAGAAATTTATCTTATAAATTTTCCTATGAATTATTCCGTTATGCCAAGTTTTATTATAACTAACTTTATAATAAAACAAACACATCTCCCCTTTTATTATGGAATAAATTTTCATAAAAATTTATTATATAAATTTTTTCTTATCATGGAAAAATCAATTCATAATTGATTTTATAAAATATAATAAATCAATCCAAGGTTTATTTTAATTTCCATGAAAATAAATTTCTTTATATAAATTTCTTTATATAAATTTATTTATCCATAATTTTATAAAACAAATCGCGCTTGATTTATTTTATAATTTAAACCAAAGAAATTGGTTTCCCTCCTTGTTGTGGCCGGCCAAACCAAAGAGGGTGGGGACCCTCTTTGGACGGCCAAACCAAGACGCCTCCTCGCGAATTAAACTCATTTAATTCGTCCAATAAGCCTTCAAAAGACTTAGCCATTTTAAGCTTCCGATGCGCCTCTGATAAATTCAGATTCGACTTATTTCTCTTGATTGGAAAATCCAATTTTCAACTTGTTTTAAATCCCTCGGATTACTCGTAGTGCGTGTGACTAAATAGGCTTTCGATTTATGTTGGCCGTCTATAATTAACCAATTATAGAACGATCATGAGTGGCACCTAGTAGTACATCATGATCCCCAATTAACCGAAAGAACAACGGTTGACCTCAGAAATAATTTTGAAATCCTTCAGCAGCTTAATGAATCGTGCCTCATTCCCTTCACCATCTTATACCCACTTGGTTCAGGACACGGTCTATGTGTGTCAGTCCCCACTAGGCTGACTACGTCACACCTAGCCCAAGTAATGTCTTTCTCGTCCAACGGATTCTAGTTACTCTCATGCTTCTGAGAGATTCATACTCGGAACATGTAATGCTCTGGCCAGAGGCTTCGAGCAACAATCCGACGATAGGCCTTGGGTATACATCTCCTCGCAAGGAGCGGTGAATCCTTTGTAGGCTGTTCAAACATCTTCGGGCACTTCGGCTTATACCCAATCATCCTGGGTCCACACCTCCTTGGAGATCCTTGCTTAAGATGTCAAAGTATAAGTTTTTATGACAAAGATGACTTGAACACCGCAAGTCAAAGGAACATCGCACTTAAGTTGCAGTAAGAACTTCATTGACATATCTATATGTAGATTACCATATGAAGTTTTACAGCTAGTCACTCCAATGAACTAGTTCCCTTAACTAGCATTCATGTTTATCTCCGGACATCCCAATGTCATCAGCCAGTGAGAATCAGCTGATTAGAGAATAACCCATGCTAGTCTCAACATAATTGATAGTGCCCGTGTTTATCAATTCATCGACTAGGGACAATTTCAATACTTCACAATTGCACATGTAGAGATAATCACTAGTTGTGAATTCATCACAAATTTTCTCATGCTGTGAATTGTATTGCGGACATTCAGTAAATGAGTTTAAGATCTCAATCAAAAACACGAACATGTATACTCAAATAGTGAATATTCATTTATTAAAATAAATATTTACAATCATAAGGCGATTGCCTTAGGACACTTCTCTCGTATTACTAACAAACTCCCACTTGGCCTAATGCCAATCGCTATGGTATCCAATACCACAGGCTCTAACATGACCCTCAAACTTGCTTTGAGGCAAGGCCTTAGTTAAAGGATCCGCTAAATTCCTTTCAGTGGAAATTTTCTCAATTTGTATATCATTCCTACTTATAATCTCTCTGATCAGATGATAGCGGCGAAGCACGTGTTTGGATCGCTGATGAGACCTTGGTTCCTTTGCTTGTGCAATAGCTCCATTGTTGTCGAAGTAAACCGGCACTGCTTCATCAATGGTTGGAACCACACCAAGTTCGGAGATAAACTTCTTGATCCAGACTGCTTCCTTTGCTGCTTCCGAAGCTGCGATATATTCCGCTTCCGTGGTAGAATCCGCTACGGTGTCTTGTTTGGAACACTTCCAACTTATTGCGCCTCCATTCAAAGTAAATACGTATCCAGACTGAGATTTGGAGTCATCCTTATCTGTCTGGAAAATGACATCTGTATACCCACGTATTACTATATCTCCTTCTCCATATATTAGGAACACATCCTTAGTTCTTCTTAAGTACTTAAGGATTGTCTTGACAGCTGCCCAATGATCCATTCCTGGATCAGACTGGTATCTGCTTGTGACACTCAGAGCATACGATACATCGGGCCTAGTACATAACATAGCATACATGATAGATCCTATCACGGATGCATAAGGAATCTTATTCATGCAAATCCTCTCGTCTTCTGTGCGTGGACACATAGACTTTGAAAGGTTGATCCCATGCCTGATGGGAAGGTAACCTTTCTTGGATTCCGACATGCTAAACCTTTTTAGCACTCGGTCTATATATGTAGACTGCGAAAGACCAAGCAACCGTTTTGATCTATCTCTATAGATTCTAATCCCAAGGATATAGGTTGCTTCTCCCAGGTCTTTCATGGAGAAAGTTTTAGACAACCAAATTTTAACTGTCTGTAAGACTGATTTATCATTTCCTATAAGTAATATGTCATCGACATATAATACTAGGAACACGACTGCACTCCCACTAACCTTCTTGTACACACAAGGTTCATCAGGATTTTGTGAGAAATCAAACTCTTTGATTGTCTCATCAAAACGGATGTTCCAGCTCCTGGATGCTTGCTTCAGTCCATATATGGATCGTCGAAGCTTGCATACTTTGGTTTTATCAACCGATGTGAAACCTTCAGGTTGTATCATGTATACATCCTCAAGCAGGTTTCCATTAAGAAAAGTTATTTTCACATCTATTTGCCATATCTCATAATCATAATAAGCTGCTATGGCCAGGAGCATCCGAATGGATTTAAGCATAGCTACTGGCGAATAGGTTTCGTCATAATCAATTCCTTATTTCTGACGATATCCTTTTGCCACTAGTCTAGCCTTAAAGGTAACAACATTACCTTCCATGTCGGTTTTCTTCTTGAAAACCCACTTGCACCCTATGGGCTTAATCCCTTCAGGTGCGTTAACCAAGTCCCATACTTGGTTTTCGTATATGGAATCCATTTCCGACTTCATGGCTTCAAGCCATTTGTCCCTTTCTGAACTTTTCAGAACATCTTCATAACTGATAGGTTCGTCATTGTCGTTCGATTCACTTATGAGAAATCCGTATCTCTCTGGAATATTGCGTGTCCTATCAGACCTACGAAGAGGTGGTGCTGTTTTAGGTTCAACTGATAACTCATCATTATGAGTTATTGGTTGTGGGTCTAGACTAGGTGTCTCTGTAATGTCTATTGGAGTTTCTTGAACTTCATCAAGTTCAATGTCACTCCCACTGTTTTCTTGTAAAAGAAATTCTTTTTCTAGAAATACAGCATGCCTTGAAACAAACACCTTTTGTTCCAAGGGATGATAGAATTGGTAACCCTTCGTTTCCTTAGGGTATCCAATAAATAGATATTTATCAGACTTAGCATCCTATTTGTCTGATACAGTCCGCTTCATATAAACAGGACAACCCCATATCTTAAGGTGAGTTAAGTGAGGTTTCTTACTATTCCATGTCTCATATGGAGTAGTAGAGACTACCTTGGTCGGGACTTTGTTTAGTAAGTAAACAGCTGTCTTAAGTGCATAGCCCCAAAAGGATTTTGGAAGAGTTGCATGATTCATCATAGATCTAACCATGTCCATCGAGGTTCGGTTACGCCTCTCAGATACACCATTATGCTGTGGTGTATACGGCGGAGTCCATTGAGACAATATCCCGTTGTCCCTAAGATAATCTTGAAACTCTTGACTTAAGTATTCACCACCCCGATCGGATCAAAGTATCTTAATGCTTTTGCGAAGCTGTTTCTCTACTTCATTTCTGAACTCTTTGAATTTCTCAAAAGCTTCAGATTTGTGTTTCATCAAGAAGACATACTCGAATCGTGAGTGATCATCGATAAAGGTAATGAAGTAGCTATAGCCCCCTTGTGCAAGAGTTGACATTGGTCGACATACATCAGTATGTATTAGACCAAGCAATTCTCCCACTGGATTACCTTTTCTGGAAAAGGGTAATTTGGCCATCTTACCTTTTAAGCATGATTCGCATGTATCAAATAAACCGGGTTCAAATGATTCCAAAATTCCACATCGGTGTAATTTGGTCATGCGTTTCTTACTTACATGGCCAAGACGACAATGCCACGTGTAGGAGTCTATTCGATTATCTATTCGAGCACGTTTATTGCTAACTTCGATATTGAAAATGTCACCTGATAAATCTAACGTGTAGATACCATTGCACAAAGTTCCAGTCCCATAAAGAACGCCATTTAAAGTTATGTAACAATAATTGTTACTAAAAGTTAAATGATAACCCTTTTCATTCAAACATGAAATAGATACAATGTTCTTTATTAACGAAGTAACAAAATAACAATTATCCAATTTCAAGACATGTCCAGTAGGGAGCTTTAGCAAATATGTTCCGATGGCAACAGCAACAATCTTTGCTCCATTTCCAACTCGCAAATTCGCTTCTCCCTTGACGAGACTTCTTCTATTCCTTAGCCCCTGTGTGTCATTACATATTTGTGAGCTACACCCAGTATCAAGTACCTAGGTATCTGAGGAAATAGAGTGACATTCAATAACGAAGATACCTGAAGAGGATGGGGCATCGGATGCCTTTTTCTTCAAAGACTCAAGATAAACCTTGCAGTTTCTTCGCTAGTGACCCTCCTTGCCACAATGATGGCAAGTGCCTTTTGGTGTCTTTTCAATCTTTTTGGCCTTTTTCTTCTTTCCTTTATTCTGTTCTTTGGCCTTCCTCTTAGAACCTTTCTTCGGGGAACCAACTAACTGTACCGTCTTCTGATCCTGCTTTACAGAAGGCTCTATAGTCTTCAGCAGGTTGAGCAACTCAGGAATGGTAGTCTCCAGTTTGTTCATCCGATAGTTCATCACAAATTGTGAATAACTTTTGGGCAAACAATGCAGAATTAAGTCAATACTTAGTTCATGATCCATTGCAAAACCGAGTGTGCTCAGTCACTCAATGTACCCCAACATCTTTAATACAAACTGTGAGGCAGAAGTGCCTTCCTGCATCCTAGAGGTGAAGAGGAGTCTGGAGACTTCGAACCTTTCGGATCTCGCCTGCTCTTCAAATAACTCATGAAGATGGAAGATGATAGTATAAGCATCCATATGCTCATGCTGCTTTTGCAGCTCAGGTACCATAGAAGCTAGAATGATGCAACTCGCAAGTTCAGAATCGGTCACATGTTTCTGATAGGCCACAAACTGGTCTGGAGTTGCATCTTCTGGAGGACGGTTGGGAAGTTGATCTTCAAGGACATAAGCAAGCTTCTCTGCCTTGAGGACTATCCTCAGGTTTCGAAGCCAGTCCATGAAGTTTGGCCCAGTCAGTTTATTGGTGTCCAAAATGGAACGCAAATTCAGAGAAGAGATGATCGAGTGATTATCCTAGAAATACAAATTGAGCTTATGTGAGAAGAATGATAAAGAATGCATCAATATATATTAATTAAATCATATTTATTTTTCGAATTGAATAACCCTTTTTATCAATTCGGGAGATTGTAGGAACATCTCCAAATAGGTTGATATCCAACCATAGATAAGAACAACCATGGCTGTGGCCATCAAGTTATTCTTAGCTATGAAGGTAGGTAATTATACCGATTACATATCACATATATGTAACTATCACTTTATGCTATCAACTAATTGAATGTTTGCATAAATCATTGGGTTGTTAACACATTAACAAGTATGCAACAATATACATAGCACCCAACTGCACCTCTCTTTACATCGACCTTAGCTGTGGCACAACAAATCGATGCTCCAAGCTTAAGGCTGACCCATTAATCAAGAAATAGTTTTAATATGGTTGGAGCTCATTCAACCGTTTAGTCAGGCTTGGATGTGTCCAACAACCAAAACTAAGGATTGACCTCTGACTCCAACTATATTAATCATAAACTAATTCCATGGTTTGAACATGTTGAGGTTCAAGCCGGGCATGGATGTGTCCATCAACCCAAACGAGAAACAAAACTCTGGTTCTAACCATATTAATGGAAGGTGTTGGCCTTAATATTTTGTAAGTGGTTTTGGGTCTCATCCTTTCTTTTCTAAACACATTCATGACATATAATTATGTCATGACTAACGATTTCCTTAATAAAGTATGTATGTGACTTAATTTATCAAGTCTCATTAATTGGACTAGGAACCGGATTTCCTAATCCCGATTTCATACTTTATTCAAGGAATTGTTTTGGGAAATAATTTCCTAAATTGTCATAATCAATTTCGGAAATAATATATTTAAGACTTTGATTTCTCTAAATCAAATCTTATTAAATTAAGAGACTGAATCTCTTAATTCAACCACATATTATTTTCATGAAAATCTTATTTAAGAAAACTCTATAGGAAACCATTTTCCTAATTAATTTTGGAGACAACAATATGTAAGAGCATCACCTCTTAAATCAAATAAGGAAAATATCCTAAATTTCCAAGATTTGATCACATATTTTATTTATGGATTAATTAATTACAACAAATTGTTTTCTAAGGGTGGCTCCCCGAGGCTCAATTACCTAAAGAAAAGAAATTTGTCGTAAATCCAATTTGGTCCGCTCCCCGAGGCGTAACCAAATTAAACATGACAATTTTATTCAAAATGGAAAATTAAATTACAACAACTAACTTTAAATTGGACGGCTCCCCGAGGCTCAATCCAAAATAAAGAATTTTGCTAATAATTTAAAACCAATTTGAATTTAATTGTCAATTAATGATCCATAAATTTGTCAAGACTTTCTTGAAAGAAAGTGCCCAAAATTGTGAGATTTCATAATAAGTTTTCTGAATAATTGTAAGTTTCTGGTACAAAGAAAACTTACATATTTCTAAAATTGGAAAATTTCCAAAATAAGAAATTTCCAAAATTGGAAAATTTCCAAAAATAAGAAGTTTTCACAATTATCATAAAATTTCAGAAACTAGGATATTTCAAATGTTTGCGAAATTTCATGAGGATTTCCAAACTTTGAAATTCCTAAATCTAAAATTTATCATAATTGGAAAGTTTCCATAATCGAAAAATTTTCCAAAATTGAGATCATGACAAAGTTTTCTGTAAAACAATTATATGATTATGTCGAACACTAACCGGCTCTGATACCACTGTTGGGACCGGGTGCATGTTGACATGGATACGGGTTCGTAATTTTTAATTTCTTATTACGTGCAGCGGAAGTTTTAGCATAAATAATTTCTCAAATTATTTTAACCACATATCTAGCATGCAATCTTATGATGTGTGGACATGATCATAAATTAAATTTTGCAGAAAGTAAACTAATTTACTCAATACCTCGTGTAACTCGAAGTAAGGGACGAGATCCAACCGAAGCGTCCCTTGGAAGCTCCGCCTTTATTCGCGCCTTTTATTGTAATGACACGACCCCTCAACCAATCGACGGCCAAATCAACATTTGGCGGCCGAACAACCTGGCCCCTCGGGCCCAACAACCTGGTGGCCAAATCAACATTTGGCGACCCAACTATGTCGTCGACCAACAATCGATGTCGAAGACCAACAACCGTGTTGTTACTCACTAGGTCTTTCCACCCCTGGCCAGTGGATTTTTTTGCCTTCCTTAGGATTCGAACTCTAGACCTCCAGGATAAGTACTAGAGTTTATAAATCCTGATACCAATTGATAATTGTTAGTAATGTGAGAGAAGTGTCCTAAGGCAATCGCCTTATGATTGTAATCATTTACTTTAATAAATGAATATTCACTATTTGAGTATACATGTTCATGTATTTGATTGAGATCTTAAACTCATTTACTGAATGCCCGCAATACAATTCATAGCATGAGAGAATTTGTGATGAATTCACAACTAGTGATTATCTCTACATGTGCCATTGTGAAGTATTGAAATTATCCCTAGTCGACGAATTGATAAATACGGGCACTATCAATTCTGTTGAGACTAGCATGGGTTATTCTCTAATCAGCTGATTCTCACTGGCTGGTGACATTGGGATGTCCAGAGATAAATATGAATGCTAGTTAAGGGAACTAGTTTATTGGAGTGACTAGCTGTAAAACTTCATATGGTAATCTACATATAGATATGTCAATGAAGTTCTTACTGCAGCTTAAGTGCGATGTTCCTTTGACTTGCGGTGTTCAAGTCATCTTGGTCACAGAGACTTATACTTTGACATCTTAAGCAAGCATCTCTAAGGAGGTGTGGACCCAGGATGGTTGGGTATAAGCCGAAGTGCCCGAAGATGTTTGAACAGCCTACAAAGGATTCACCACTCCTTGCAAGGAGATATATACCCAAGGCCTATCGTCGGATTGTTACTCAAAGCCTCTGGCCAGAGCATGACATGTTCAGAGTATGAGTCTCTTAAATACATGAGAGTAATTAGAATCCATAGGACGAGAGAACGTTACTTGGGCTAGGTGTGACGTAGTCAGCCTAGTGGGGACTGACACACACAGACCATGTCCTGAACCAAGTGGGTATAAGATGGTGAAGGGAATGAGGCACGATACATTAGAGCTGCTGAAGGGTTTTAGAATAATTTCTGAGGTCAACCGTTAATCTTTCGATTAATTGGGGATTATGATGTACTACTAGGTGTCACTCATGATCGTTCTATAATTGATGAATTATAGACGACCAACATAAATCGAAAGCCTATTTAGTCACACGCACTACGAGTAATCTGAGAGATTTAAAATGAGTTAAAAATTAGATTTTTCGATCAAGAGAGATAAGTCGAATCTGAATTTTCAGAGACGCATTGGAAGCTTAAAATGGCTAAGTCTTTTGAAGTCTTATTGGACGAATTAAATGAGTTTAATTTGTAAGGGTTTCGGCTTGGTGTGGCCAGCCAAAGAGGGTGCCCACCCTCTTTGGTTTGGCCGGCCACAAGGAAGAGGGGAAACCAAATTGTTTGGTTTAAATTATAAAATAAATCGAGCGTGATTTGTTTTATAAAATTATGGATAAAGAAATTTATATAAATAAATTTATATAAAAGAAATTTTATATAAAGAAATTTATATAAAGAAATTTATAGAAATTTATTCTTTTTATGGAAATTAAAATGAACCATGGATTGGTTTATTTTATTTTATAAAATCAATTATGAATTGATTTTTCCATGATAAGAAAAATTTGTATAATAAATTTCTTGGATAATTTTATTCCATAATAAAAGGGGAGACATGGTTGTTTTTATTATAAATTAAGTTATAATAAAAACTTGGCATAACGGAATAATTCATAGAAAAATTTATAAGATAAATTTCTTATGAATTCCGTTAAAAAGGAGATTTGGCGATAAAGAGGCTACTATATAAAGGTGCAAAGGCAAGGCTTGGAAATCATTTTCAAGAGATCAAGGATTCTTGCCTAGCCTCTCTTCCTCTCCTTCTCTCCCTCTCCCTCTTCTAGGGCCGGCTACCCTCTTCCTCTTCTAGGGCCGACTGCCCTCCCTTCCCTTGCCGTGAGCCACCACCAAGAAGAGGCCGAAGAAGAAGAACCCTAGTAGTACATCATGATCCCCAATTAATCGAAAGATCAACGGTTGACCTCAGAAATTATTCTGAAACCCTTCAGCAGCTCTAATGAATCGTGCCTCATTCCCTTCACCATCTTATACCCACTTGGTTCAGGACATGGTCTGTGTGTGTCAGTCCCCACTAGGCTGACTACGTCACACCTAGCCCAAGTAACGTTCTCTCGTCCTATGGATTCTAATTACACTCATGTATTTAAGAGACTCATACTCTGAACATGTCATGCTCTGGCCAGAGGCTTTGAGTAACAATCCGATGATAGGCCTTGGGTATACATCTCCTCGCAAGGAGTAGTGAATCCTTTGTAGGCTGTTCAAACATCTTCGGGCACATCGGCTTATACCCAACCATCCTGGGTCCACACCTCCTTAGAGATGCTTGCTTAAGATGTCAAAGTATAAGTCTCTGTGACCAAGATGACTTGAACACCGCAAGTCAAAGGAACATTGCACTTATGCTGCAGTAAGAACTTCATTGACATATCTATATGTAGATTACCATATGAAGTTTTACAGCTAGTCACTCCAATGAACTAGTTCCCTTAACTAGCATTCATGTTTATCTCCGGACATCCCAATGTCACCATCTAGTGAGAATCAGCTGATTAGAGAATAACCCATGCTAGTCTCAACAGAATTGATAGTGTCCGTATTTATCAATTCGTCGACTAGGGACAATTTCAATACTTCACAATGGCACATGTAGAGATAATAACTAGTTGTGAATTCATCACAAATTCTCTCATGCTGTGAATTGTATTGCAGACATTCAGTAAATAAGTTTAAGATCTCAATCAAATACATGAACATGTATACTCAAATAGTGAATATTCATTTATTAAAGTAAATGATTACAATCATAAGGCGATTGCCTTAGGAAACTTCTCTCACATTACTAACAAACTCCCACTTGGCCTAATGCCAATCGCTACGGTATCCAATACCATAGGCTCTAACATGACCCTCAAACTTGCTTTGAGGCAAGGCCTTAGTTAAAGGATCCGCTAAATTCCTTTCAGTGGGAATTTTCTCAATTTGTATATCATTCCTACTTATAATCTCTCTGATCAGATGATAGCGGCTAAGCACGTGTTCGGATCGCTGATGAGACCTTGGTTCCTTTGCTTGTGCAATAGCTCCATTGTTGTCGCAATAAACCGGTATTGCTTCATCAATGGTTGGAACTGTAACGTTCCGAAAAATTCTCTCAATATTTTCTTTAAAATATTGATCATGTCTAGATAATTTTCCGAGGGACCTAGAGATATTAGTACGAACCTTAGCCTAGAAATCCATAATTTTTCTCATTTAAATTGAGAAACTAAGTACTAATGGGCCTTATATGGGCTTTTCTAGTACCATGATTATTAGGGAATATTAGGTAGAATTTAATATAAATATAAATGGATTTTAATTATAAATATTAGTATGATTATGGGTGAGTTTTAGCATGATTTCCTATTTAAATTGAGAAGTTAAGTACTAATGGGCCTTATATGGGCTCCAAAAATGAGTTTTAATTAGGTAGAATTTAATATAAATATAAAAGAATTTTAATTAGGAATTTTAGCATAATTATGGGAGAATTTTTAAGGAATTTTTGCAATAATAGAAAATAAAATAAAAAAATAAGGTGCATGGACCAAGGATTGAACCTTGGACCTCTTGTATAACCATGCATGCTCTAACCAATTCACCTAGCAAGGGAGTGCTATGAGGAAATGAAGTGGATTATGGTTAAGGCTTAGGGAAAATGAAGAGACACCATGACTCTTCACTTACCCTCCTTAATGTGTTATAAAGAGGGGGCATGGGAGTTACTTTCTTCTTCCTCCTCCCTCATTCTAGCTGAAATCCCAAGAGGGGATTCTCCCTTGGAAAAGTTCACCTAAGGCTCCATCACCAAGATCCAAGGCTTTTACAAGGGTACAAAGGCTAGGGGTGGTTAAGAAGCAACAAGATCTTCATCCTTCTCCCAAATCTAAGGTCTATAATCAAGATCAACCAAAGTAAGACTCCCTCACCTATGGTATAATAGTTCCTTTATGATTTTTAGCATGATATAAAGTTGGTTTTGGGATTTATATTGAAGAAACCATGACGTGTGACCTATGACTTTCGGCCACTAGGGTTTTTGGGTCCAAAATGATGTTAAAAATATTACTCATGCTTCCTAATGTTTTTCCATGATGAGTATAAGTTAAAATGAGTTTTTGAGAAATTTTGGGGTACCCTAGGATCCCCTAGGGGTTTCGGCCAACACCTTGAACCCATGGGTAAGGGTTGGATCTAAACCTTCAAGGATGTGTTTTGTGTAGTATCATGCTATAAGGGAGATGGAGGGTGACTTATGTGAATTTTCACAAGGCTTTATGATCCTATAACTTTCGGCCAAGTAGGGGTCTAGGGCAAAAAGTTAGGACTTCCCTCAAGCAAGGGTCCTAATGGCCCTATGGTAGGGTATGGTTGGTGTTTAATGTTTGATTGGGGGTTTTATGGAATTTTTCCATGCACTCATGGACTTGAAGGGTTTCGGCCAGATTTGTGAAGAAGGGCTAAAGGTTAGGGTTAGCCTTAATCATGAGCCCTAATGGCTTCCTATGGTCTTGTAGGTAATGGGTGGTTGTTTCTTTACCTTATGCTATCTTACATGTTAATTGAATGATGGAACCCTTCCTTATAGGTTTCGGCCAAACAAAGTGGTTTAGGGTTTGAATGGAGTTAGGGTTTGAAGAATGATGGTTTATGCTTTATTATGAAGTATATATATATATATAAAGGTTCAAGCATGTGGTAGAAATTAAGTAACCTATAACCCTAACCTTAAGCACCATGTTTCATGTTTGTATGTTTATGATTGGATGCCATGCTTATTAGGGTTTAAGTATGAATGCCTTGTGTTCTATACCGTGCACTTGAATGGTAGGTAGTATGTTTATGGAAGTCCTACTTATGTATGCTTGGGATGAATACCATGCTTATGTATGAAATGCAAATGGTTACCTTATGTATCATGATCATGCAAACTCTATGGATTAGGATAATTGCCTATGCAAACATGTCATGTTCAATGATTATAATGCAATGTTTACCTTATATGCCATGATCATGCAAGCACTAGGAATAAGAATGATGTTTCAGTAAGTAGGTCATGTTCTATGAATAAAGATGCATGTTATGTTTATAAATGAAGATGCATGTTACGTTTATGAATGAAAGTGCATGTCATGTTTTATGAATAAAGATGCATGTCATGTTATGAATGACAACACGGTCGATGGTTGACGGTATGACGATACGACGGTCGTGAGACCGGTAAATGGGCCGGTAAATGGGCCGGTAGACGGGCCGGGTCGTTACACATGCTATGTTTATGAATAAAGATGCATGCCATGTTTATGAATGAAGATGCATGCCATGTTTATGAATGAAGATGTATGCCATGTCTTATGAATGATAAAGCATGTAAAGTATTTTACTTTATGAATGGGCTTGTACCAGACCGAAGTATGGGTCCAAGGGATGGGCACCTTAAGAACGCCCCGGTTCTGGACTACCGACTATGCTGTCCACGGTTCTGGCACTACCGAAGCTGTGCAACAGGGATAGGCACCTTAAGAACGCCCCAATTCTGGGACTACCGACTATGCTGTTCTTACCCTAGTAGGTCGGGGCTTGCGACCTCGTATTTACTTAGGGATGCGCGCTTATGATGTATGTATGTGGTACAAGCCGGGGACCCCCAATGATGTTATGATTATGTTTAAGTATTTAAAAGTATGATTTTAAAAGTTAAGCATCCTTATGTATATGCATTTGACTCATGCATCCATTCATGATATGCACTTATGCTTATGTTATGATAAGAACCATGCTATGTTTATGTTATGATAAGAACTATGCTATGCTTATGCTATGTTAAGAACCATGCTATGCTTATGTTATGATAAGAACCATGCTATGCTTATGCTATGTTAAGAACCATGCTATGCTTATGTTATGTTAAGAACCATGCTATGCTTATGTTATGTTAAGAACCATGCTATGCTTATGTTATGATAAGAACCATGCTATGATTATGCTATGTTAAGAACCATGCTATGCTTATGTTATGTTAAGAACCATGCGATGCTTATGTTCTGTTAAGAACCATGCTATGCTTATGTTATGTTAAGGACCATGCTATGCTCATGTTATGTTAAGAACCATGTTATATGCTTTATGTTTATGTTATGCCATGTATCATGCATGTTAAGAATGTCTCTTTATATTTATGTCATGTATCATGTCATGCTACGAACGTTTATCATGTTTATGTTTATGTCATGCTACGAATGTTTATCATGTCTATGTTTATGCCTAGTATTATGCCATGCTACGAATGTTTATTATGTCATGTTTATGCCAAGTATTATGTCATGCTACGAATGTTTATCATGTTTATGTTTATGCTATGCTACGAATGTTTATTATGTTTATGTTCATGCCATGTCAAATATATGCTAAGTGATCATAAATGCTTATGTTCTAAGTAGAGCACCAAGTATGTAAATGTTTCATGTGCTCATTATTAAGTGATGAATGGTTTTAGTGAGTAGGAAAGAGTCTTACTAAGCCTGTGTGCTTATAGTCTTATTTCCTTATACCGCAGATCACGCAAGGGGACAGTAAGGAAGCAGCAGGAGGGCAATAAAGCATGTGTGTGGTAGTGACTTGGCCAAGAAACAATATGTTTGCTCATCTTATGATAAAACCTTACCTTTACTATTTATGTGCTTGAATGGTGACTTATGTGACTCTATGACATGATGCTAAATATGACATGATGCTAAGTATAACATGATATGATGCTAAGTATGTAGTTAATATGCCAAGTTCCCATGTCATGATGTTAGGAATGGTAGTAGGTGCATGTAGGTGTAAGTTTAAAGTTTTCCGCTGCATTATGATGTCCACCTGCCCTACTCATGTTAATCTAATGCCGCTTTATGGAAAGAAAAAAAAAGCGGGCGTTACAGGTTGGTATCAGAGCGGTTTCCATCTCACTACACACACATCAAGCCCTCTTCCAGCCGCTTCCAAGTAAGTACCTCTCTGCATATCTTATGATAGTAAGCACTTGTAGGATACTTTATGATTTTAGAATATGCAAGTATGAACGATGTTTTATGATGAAAAGTACTTTAGGATATGTAACTATGAACGATACTTTACTTTAATTTTTTTTTTATGAAACCAAATACTTTTGAGATTGATATATGGGTAGGAATAGCAATCACTTATAGTAGCCTTACTTGTATTTTATATGTGAGTGATAGAGAGCGAGGGTGATCCGTAGAGATTTAACTTAAGTAGCTACAGTCAGGTGGAATAAATAGAGTAAATGATTGAGTGGTGGCAAAACGGAGTAAATCAGAAAAGAAGAGCAAGTAGATGTGCGAGGAGGAATGTGTAAAGTAATGATGACATTATCTGTATGAGTGTCGTGACTGTTTGGAATTAAGAAAAGTGGTGGACCAAAGCAAGTTTGTGTTGGATCGTGAAAAACCGATAGAGGGGGGGGGGTGAATATCGGAAATCGTTCTTTTTCGGAAAACTAAGAGTAAGTGCACAGCGGAAATAAAAATATGAGACACAGCGGGTTTTACTTGGTTCGGAGCCTGTGTCGACTCCTACTCCAAGGCCCACGGTCGTTGACCGTTTACTATGGGCAATTCTATATTCGCGCAAATAGATTACAATAATTTCAATTACAGAGATAGTGCAATAAAATAACAAACAAATATTAAGCTCTTCGTTAACAACGTCCGGAGTGTATCGACTCTTTTTCGGGGCAGCGGGACGTCGTAGGCTCGCGGTGAGGTGTTTTTGGAGCAAGGCACGAGCGTAGAGGAGCTTTGAGGCGTTTAAAGAATTGTTGTCGTAAGCCTGGGGTCGAGGGCCCTTTATATAGGGCTAGGGGGCGCCCGGGACGTCGGGGGCGCCCCCCACGTGGCTTTTGATCCGCACAAACCTCGGTCGCGTCTGATCCTTTGGATCCGCTTTGACCGGGGCACCCGGGTCGTTCGGGGCGCCCGTATTGACCGGGTCAAAACCTCATCTCTTGGCTTCGAAGGCTTCTGGTTCGATGTACGAGCCTGGGGGCGCCCGCAGCGCAAGGGGCGCCCGGGAGCAGAGGGGGCGCCCGGAAGCACGAGGGCGCCCGCATCTTGTAATGTCGAAGCGCACTTTTTGATTGTGTGTTTGGTGTTCACCTTGGGGGCGCCCGGGACACTCCGGGCGCCCTGGTCAGCAGTTGCCTTACTCCTTTGAGGCACTCTGAGCTGCAGACTCACGTTCCTTCGGTCCTGCATCCAGGGTTAGTCCAAAACACAATGACATAATAAATTATTAGATTTATACAACCTTAGCTGTCTTGGTTCTGACTTTGGTCTCCAAAATGGAGCCCTAGGTCGAACCGACGCACTGTTCCCTCGACGGGGAACGCGTCCTCACCTACTCCTCTCGGGAGAATTTACCTGATGCCAACCGCTCCTTTGGTTGGACTTTTGCCTGACGGTCCTTTGTCAGGTCTTGTAAACTGGCAGTCCTTCGCCAGTTGCCTAGCAGTCCTTCGCTAGGGCTTCGTTGCTGGCAGTCCTTCGCCAGTGCCTAGCAGTCCTTCGCTAGGGCTTGATACTGGCAGTCCTTCGCCAGTTGCCTAGTAGTCCTTCGCTAGGGCTTGGATACTGGCAGTCCTTCGCCAGTTGCCTAGCAGTCCTTCGCCAGGTGCCTAGCAGTCCTTCGCTAGGGCTTTTTCTGCACACTCAGTGAACAACGTTAGATCACAAATGAACTTAACTTTGAATCCTTTGCCAATATCAAAACCAGGTTCGATATGGTGCTTCCTGCACCAACAGTTTGTACTGCTGATAAAAGGTGTATGTTAATATTTAGTGGTGAGCATGGAAGTAAAGAAAGGATGGTTCTTTATTAAGGGAGACTTATTAACTGTAGTATTAAGGGAGTAGAGTATTGGTATAGGTATTCTAAGAGATTGTAGTGGTTATGAAATGAAGACTTAGTGATGTATATTTATTAGGAATAGATTAATGTGTTAAGTTATTTGAATTTTCAAGCAGATATATATATAGTAGTAGCCATAGGGTAATATTCTTGATACAGGAAAGAAAGAGAGTAAGAACTAGATATGCATAAGAAGGCGTGATAGAGATCAGCGAATAAGACCTTAGCTATAACTCTGTATGAAGGAACTAGAGGTTAGTGTTATCAGAGGCAAGAATGTAGTAAGAGCTTCTTTTCAAGCAAACTTACTAGGTGAAACGATCTAATAAGGCCTAGATTTTGGAAAAGATCGATATAGGAATATTTTATAAATTCTTGATAGAGAAGTAAGATACGGAGATCATAAGAATGTGATTTTTGCGATTAGAGTGGAGAAAGCATGGGTGATAAATGAGAAAAGGTGTTTTGATACGTGAAAGAAGACTATGGAAAGATAGAACAGAAAGTTAGAAGTTTAGTATAATATGTAGTTCAAGTAAGATAGTAACAGTTCATGCGAACAGTAAAGAATGGACAGTAAAGTAATTTGGATTGAGCGAAAACAATGAAATGAATACTCCAAATCATCTTTCTTACAAGTGTAAGTGGTATTTTCTTTTAGATTATGATGGGTAGAGTTAGGCAATGAATATATAATATAATTTATTAGTA
This sequence comes from Boesenbergia rotunda, assembly GCA_024364735.1. Classification (NCBI taxonomy): domain Eukaryota; kingdom Viridiplantae; phylum Streptophyta; class Magnoliopsida; order Zingiberales; family Zingiberaceae; genus Boesenbergia; species Boesenbergia rotunda. The sequence continues at coordinate 232,502 of JAGFNQ010002419.1, forward strand.
AGTAAAATATAATCGGAATTCTTGTCGTGTCCTAATAAAAGATAGTATATACAATAGTTATAGTTTGTTAGTAGAAACTTTGAGATAAATAAATAACCATTATAGAAGTAGGTTAAGTTAAAAGCAATGTCAATGTGTTATTTCGGTGAAAGGTAAGTTGAAAGCTTCGATGAGACTTTGCCATTAATTTTACAAGATGAATTTTGAGTACTGGAATTAGTATGTAATGATAATATAATGTAACAGATAGTATATATCAGAAACGATACATGTGAGTAAAATAGACCAGCATAAAAGATAATATGCTAAGATGAATAACGCAAATTCACTCTGACGAATAGGCTTTATAGCTAAGATAATAAGCTAATTTTATGAATTTAATTGAGAAATTTTAGTATAATTAACAGAGACTGTATGCATTATAGGTTAGGTAGTTAAAACAGACTAAGTAGCTCAAATAACTAGAATAGGAAATAATAGGATAAGCGATACATGAGTTTATGTACTATGAGAAGTTATGTTACATAGAAACAAATATACTATTAGAATAGACAATAATAAAGTAAGAGTAATTCTCGAAAAAAGGGGAAGGAGATTCGAGTGGAAAGGACAAAGAGTTGTACTTATATAAAGCGGTAATTATGTTGTTGAGGAGTAGACTTGAAGTATGATACTGAATGTAATAAGAGGGAATCATATAATAATAATTGTAATTTTCGTTTAGTTTAATACAGATAAAAGACGTATGTGAGGAACAGAGACACTGAAACCAGTACTAATTGAGAGGAGCTTCGGAGTGATGAGTTGGTGCATAGATGATAAACTTGTGCATAGTACGTGAAAGTTAGATTCTAGTTTGAAGTAGTGAATGCAATTAACCAGGAATAAGTTAAATTATATTCTTTCGTGAATAGCTTAATAATAGACAAAACTAGAGCAAGAAGGTACCCTTAGTCAAGGTCCTATGGCAAAGTCAACGGTTCGAGGAAGCTACCTGGGAACGCGAGGACGAGATGAGACGCAAGTACCCGGAGCTATTCTAAGTTCGAGGACGAACTTTCACGAGGTATGGGGGATTGTAACGACCCGGAAAATTATCTCAATATTTTCTTTAAAATATTGATCATGTCTAGATAATTTTCCGAGGGACCTAGAGATATTAGTACGAACCTTAGCCTAGAAATCCATGATTTTTCTCATTTAAATTGAGAAACTAAGTACTAATGGGTCTTATATGGGCTTTTCTAGTACCATGATTATTAGGGGATTTTAGGTAGAATTTAATATAAATATAAATGGATTTTAATTAGAAATATTAGTATGATTATGGGTGAGTTTTAACATAGTTTCCTATTTAAATTGAGAAGTTAAGTACTAATGGGTCTTATATGGGCTCCAAAAATGGGTTTTAATTAGGTAGAATTTAATATAAATATAAAAGAATTTTAATTAGGAATTTTAGCATAATTATGGGGGAATTTTTAAGGAATTTTTGCAATAATAGAAAATAAAATAAAAAAATAAGGTGCATGGACCAAGGATTGAACCTTGGACCTCTTGTATAACCATGCATGCTCTAACCAATTCACCTAGCAAGGGAGTGCTATGAGGAAATGAAGTGGATTATGGTTAAGGCTTAGGGAAAATGAAGAGACACCATGACTCTTCACTTACCCTCCTTAATGTGTTATAAAGAGGGGGCATGGGAGTTACTTTCTTCTTCCTCCTCCCTCATTCTAGCTGAAATCCCAAGAGGGGATTCTCCCTTGGAAAAGTTCACCTAAGGCTCCATCACCAAGATCCAAGGCTTTTACAAGGGTACAAAGGCTAGGGGTGGTTAAGAAGCAACAAGATCTTCATCCTTCTCCCAAATCTAAGGTCTATAATCAAGATCAACCAAATTAAGACTCCCTCACCTGTGGTATAATAGTTCCTTTATGATTTTTAGCATGATATAAAGTTGGTTTTGGGATTTATATTGAAGAAACCATGACGTGTGACCTATGACTTTCGGCCACTAGGGTTTTTGGGTCCAAAATGATGTTAAAAATATTACTCATGCTTCCTAATGTTTTTCCATGATGAGTATAAGTTAAAATGAGATTTTGAGAAATTTTGGGGTACCCTAGGATCCCCTAGGGTTTCGGCCAACACCTTGAACCCATGGGTAAGGGTTGGATCTAAACCTTCAAGGATGTGTTTTGTGTAGTATCATGCTATAAGGGAGATGGAGGATGACTTATGTGAATTTTCACAAGGCTTTATGATCCTATAACTTTCGGCCAAGTAGGGGTCTAGGGCAAAAAGTTAGGACTTCCCTCAAGCAAGGGTCCTAATGGCCCTATAGTAGGGTATGATTGGTGTTTAATGTTTGATTGGGGTTTTTATGGAATTTTTCCATGCACTCATGGACTTGAAGGGTTTCGGCCAGCTTTGTGAAGAAGGGCTAAAGGTTAGGGTTAGCCTTAATCATGAGCCCTAATGGCTTCCTATGGTCTTGTAGGTAATGGGTGGTTGTTTCTTTACCTTATGCTATCTTACATGTTAATTGAATGATGGAACCCTTCCTTATAGGTTTCGGCCAAACAAAGTGGTTTAGGGTTTGAATGGAGTTAGGGTTTGAAGAATGACGGTTTATGCTTTATTATGAAGTATATATATATATATATATATAAAGGTTCAAGCATGTGGTAGAAATTAAGTTACCTATAACCCTAACCTTAAGCACCATGTTTCATGTTTGTATGTTTATGATTGGATGCCATGCTTATTAGGGTTTAAGTATGAATGTCTTGTGTTCTATACCATGCACTTGAATGGTAGGTAGTATGTTTATAGAAGTCCTACTTATGTATGCTTGGGATGAATACCATGCTTATGTATGAAATGCAAATGGTTACCTTATGTATCATGATCATGCAAACTCTATGGATTAGGATAATTACCTATGCAAACATGTCATGTTCAATGATTATAATGCAATGTTTACCTTATATGCCATGATCATGCAAGCACTAGGAATAAGAATGATGTTTCAGTAAGTAGGCCATGTTCTATGAATAAAGATGCATGTTATGTTTATAAATGAAGATGCATGTTACGTTTATGAATGAAAGTGCATGCCATGTTTTATGAATAAAGATGCATGCCATGTTATGAATGACGACACGTTCGATGGTTGACGGTATGACGGTACGACGGTCATGAGACCGGTAAATGGGCCGGTAAATGGGCCGGTAGACGGGCCGGGTCGTTACACATGCTATGTTTATGAATGAAGATGCATGCCATGTTTATGAATGAAGATGTATGCCATGTTTATGAATGAAGATGTATGCCATGTCTTATGAATGATAAAGCATGTAAAGTATTTTACTTTATGAATGGGCTTGTACCGAACCGAAGTATGGGTCCAAGGGATGGGCACCTTAAGAACGCCCCGGTTCTGGACTACCGACTATGCTGTCCACGGTTCTGGCACTATCGAAGCTGTGCAACAGGGATGGGCACCTTAAGAACGCCTCGGTTCTGGGACTACCGACTATGCTGTCTTAACCCTAGTAGGTCGGGGCTCGCGACCTCGTATTTACTTAGGGATGCGCACTTATGATGTATGTGTGTGGTACAAGCTGGGGACCCCCAATGATGTTATGATTATGTTTAAGTATTTAAATGTATGATTTTAAAAGTTAAGCATCCTTATGTATATGCATTTGACTCATGCATCCATTCATGATATGCACTTATGCTTATGTTATGATAAGAACCATGCTATGCTTATGTTATGATAAGAACCATGCTATGTTTATGCTATGTTAAGAACCATGCTATGCTTATGTTATGATAAGAACCATGCTATGCTTATGTTATGTTAAGAACCATGCTATGCTTATGTTATGTTAAGAACCATGTTATGCTTATGTTATGATAAGAACCATGCTATGCTTATGCTATGTTAAGAACCATGTTATGCTTATGTTATGTTAAGAACCATGCTATGCTTATGTTCTGTTAAAAACCATGCTATGCTTATGTTATGTTAAGGATCATGTTATGCTCATGTTATGTTAAGAACCATGTTATATGCTTTATGTTTATGTTATGCCATGTATCATGCATGTTAAGAATGTCTCTTTATGTTTATGTTTATGCCATGTATCATGTCATGCTACGAACGTTTATCATGTTTATGTTTATGCCATGCTACGAATGTTTATCATGTCTATGTTTATGCCTAATATTATGCCATGCTACGAATGTTTATTATGTCATGTTTATGCCAAGTATTATGCCATGCTACGAATGTTTATCATGTTTAGGTTTATGCTATGCTACGAATGTTTATTATGTTTATGTTCATGCCATGTCAAATATATGCTAAGTGATCATAAATGCTTATGTTCTAAGTAGAGCACCAAGTATGTAAATGTTTCATGTGCTCATTATTAAGTGATGAATGATTTTAGTGGGTAGGAAAGAGTCTTACTAAGCCTGTGTGCTTATAGTCTTATTTCCTTATACCGCAGATCACGCAAGGGGACAGTAAGGAAGCAGCAGGAGGGCAATAAAGCATGTGTGTGGTAGTGACTTGGCCAAGAAACAATATGTTTGCTCGTCTTATGATAGAACCTTACCTTTACTATTTATGTGCTTGAATGGTGACTTATGTGACTCTATGACATGATGCTAAGTATGACATGATGCTAAGTATGACATGATATGATGCTAAGTATGAAGTTAATATGTCAAGTTCCCATGTCATGATGTTAGGAATGGTAGTAGGTGCATGTAGGTGTAAGTTTAAAGTTTTCCGTTGCATTATGATGTCCACCTGCCCTACTCATGTTAACGTAATGCCGCTTTATGGAAAGAAAAAAAAAGCGGGCGTTACAGGAACCTCACCAAGTTTTGAGACAAACTTCTTGATCCAGACTGCTTCCGTGGTAGAATCCGCTTCGGTGTCTTGTTTGGAACTCTTCCAACTTATTGCGCCTCCATTCAAAGTAAATACGTATCCAGACTGAGATTTGGAGTCATCCTTATCTGTCTGGAAACTGGCATCTGTATACCCACGTATTACCATATCTCCTTCTCCATATATTAGAAACACATCCTTAGTTCTTCTTAAGTACTTAAGGATTATCTTAACAGCCGCCCAATGATCCATTCCTGGATCATACTGGTATCTGCTCGTGACGCTCAGAGCATACGATACATCGGGCCTAGTATATAACATAGCATACATGTTAGATCCTATAGCGGATGCATAAGGAATCTTATTCATGCAAATCCTCTCGTCTTCTATGCGCGGACACATAGACTTTGAAAGGTTGATCCCATGCTTGATGGGAAGGTAACCTTTCTTGGATTCCGACATGCTAAACCTTTTTAGCACTCGGTCTATATATGTAGACTGCGAAAGACCAAGCAACCGTTTTGATCTATCTCTATAGATTCTAATCCTAAGGATATAGGTTGCTTTTCCCAGGTCTTTCATGGAGAAAGTTTTGGACAACCAAATTTTAAACGACTGTAAGATTGATATATCGTTTCCTATAAGTAATATGTCATCGATATATAATACTACGAATACGACTGCACTCCCACTAACCTTCTTGTACACACAAGGTTCGTCAGGATTTTGTGAGAAATCAAACTCTTTGATTGTCTCATCAAAACGGATGTTCCAGCTCCTGGATGCTTGCTTCAGTCCATATATGGATCGTCGAAGCTTGCATATTTTGGTTTTATCAACCGATGTGAAACCTTCAGGTTGTATCATGTATACATCCTCAAGTAGGTTTCCATTAAGGAAAGTTGTTTTCACATCCATTTGTCATATCTCATAATCATAATGAGCTGCTATGGCCAGGAGCATCCGAATGGATTTAAGCATAGCTACTGGCGAATAGGTTTCGTCATAATCAATTCCTTGTTTCTGACGATATCCTTTTGCCACTAATCTAGCCTTAAAGGTAACAACATTACCTTCCATGTCGGTTTTCTTCTTGAAAACCCACTTGCACCCTATGGGCTTAATCCCTTCAGGTGGGTTAACGAAGTCCCATACTTGATTTTCGTACATGGAATCCATTTCCAACTTCATGGCTTCAAGCCATTTGTCCCTTTCTAAACTTTTTAGAACATCTTCATAACTGATAGGTTCGTCATCGCTTATGAGTAACACGTCGTTCAATTCACTTATGAGAAATCCATATCTCTCTGGAATATTGCGTGTCCTATCAGACCTACGAAGAGGTGGTGTTGTTTTAGGTTCAACTGATAGCTCATCATTATGAGTTATTGGTTGTGGGTCTAGACTAGGTGTCTCTGTAATGTCTATTGGAGTTTCTTGAACTTCATCAAGTTCAATGTCACTCCCACTGTTTTCTTGTAAAAGAAATTCTTTTTCCAGAAATACAGCATGCCTTGAAACAAACACCTTTTGTTCCAAGGGATGATAGAATTGGTAACCCTTCGTTTCCTTAGGGTATCCAATAAATCGATATTTATCAGACTTAGCATCCAATTTGTCTGATACAGTCTGCTTCACATAAGCAGGACAACCCCATATCTTAAGGTGAGTTAAGTGAGGTTTCTTACTATTCCATGTCTCATATAGAGTAGTAGAGACTACCTTGGTCGGGACTCTGTTTAGCAAGTAAACAGCTGTCTTAAGTGCATAGCCCCAAAAGGATTTTGGAAGAGTTGCATGATTCATCATGGATCTAACCATGTCCATCAAGGTTCGATTGCGCCTCTCAGATACACCATTATGCTGTGGTGTATACGGTGGAGTCCATTGGGACAATATCCCATTGTCCCTAAGATAATCTTGAAACTCTTGACTTAAGTATTCGCCACCCCGATCGGATCGAAGTATCATAATACTTTTACCAAGCTGTTTCTCTACTTCATTTCTGAACTCTTTGAATTTCTCAAAAGCTTCAGATTTGTGTTTCATCAAGAACACATACCCGAATCGTGAGTGATCATCGATAAAGGTAATGAAGTAGCTATAGCCTCCTTGTGCAAGAGTTGACATTGGTCCACATACATCAGTATGTATTAGACCAAGAAATTCTCCCACTGGATTACCTTTTCCGAAAAAGGGTAATTTGGCCATCTTGCCTTTTAAGCATGATTCACATGTATCAAATGAACCGGTTCAAATGATTCCAAAATTCCACATCGGTGTAATTTGGTCATGCGTTTCTTACTTACATGGCCAAGACGACATGCCATGTGTAGGAGTCTATTCGATTATCTATTCGAGCACGTTTGTTGCTTACTTCGATATTGAAAACGTCACCGGATAAATCTAACGTGTAGATACCATTGCACAAAGTTCCAGTCCCATAAAGAACGCCATTTAAAGTTATATAACAACAATTGTTACTAAAAGTTAAATGATGACCCTTTTCATTCAAACATGAAATAGATACAGTGTTCTTTATTAATGAAGGAACAAAATAACAATTATCCAATTCTAAGACACGTCTAGTAGGGAGCTTTAGCAAATATGTTCCGATCGAAACAGCAGCAATCTTTGCTCCATTTCCAACTCGCAAATTTGGTTCTCCCTTGACGAGTCCCCTTCTATTCCTTAGCCCCTTTATGTCATTACATATATGTGAGCTACACCCAGTATCCAGTACCCAGGTGTATGAAGAAATAGAGTGACATTCAATAATGAAGATACCTGAAGAGGATGGGGCATCGGATGCCTTCCTCTTCAAGGACTCAAGATAAAGCTTGCAGTTTCTTCGCCAGTGGCCCTCCTTGCCACAGTGATACCAAGTGCCTTTTGGAGCCTTTTCAGTCTTTTTGGCCTTTTTCTTCCTTCCCTTATTTTGTTCTTTGGACTTCCTCTTAGAACCTTTCTTTGAGGAACCAACTAACAGTATCGTCTTCTGATCCTGCTTTACAGAAGGCTCTACAGTCTTCAGCAGGTTGAGCAACTCAGGAAACTGGTTTGGAGTTGCATCTTCAGGAGGACGGTTGGGAGGTTGTTCTTCAAGGACATAAGCAAGTTTTTCAGCCTTGAGGACTATCCTCAGGTTTCTAAGCCAGTCCATGAAGTTTGACCCAGTCAGCTTATTGGTGTCCAAAATGGAACGCAAATTCAGAGAAGACATGATCGAGTGATTATCCTAGAAATACAAATTGAGCTTATGTGAGAAGAATGATAAAGAATGCATCAACATACATTAATTAAATCCTATTTATTTTTCGAATTGAATAACCCTTTTTATCAATTCGGGAGATCGTAGGAACATCTCCAAATAGGTTGATATCCAACCAAAGATAAGAACAACCATGGCTGTGGCCATCAAGTTATTCTTAGCTATGAAGGTAGGTAATTATACCGATTACATATCACATATATGTAACTATCACTTTATGCTATCAACTAATTGAATGTTTGCATAAATCATTGGGTTGTTAACTCATTAACAAATATGCAACAATATACATAGCACCCAACTGCACCTCTCTTCACATCGACCTTGGCTGTGGCACAACAAATCGATGCTCCATGCTTAAGGCTGACCCATTAATCAAGAAATAGTTTTAATATGGTTGGAGCTCATTCAACCGTTTAGTCAGACTTGGATGTGTCTAACAACCAAAACTAAGGATTGACCTCTGACTCCAACTATATTAATCATAAACTAATTCCATAGTTTGAACATGTTAAGGTTCAAGCCGGGCATGAATGTGTCCATCAACCTAAAAGAGAAACAAAACTCCAGTTCTAACCATATTAATGGAACGTGTTAGCCTTAATATTTTGTAAGGGGTTTTGGGTCTCATCCTTTCTTTTCTAAGCACATTTATGACAAATAATTATGTCATGTACTAATGATTTCCTTAATAAAGTATGTATGTGACTTAATTTATCAAGTCTCATTAATTGAATTAGGAACCGGATTTCCTAATTCTAATTTCATACTTTATTCAAGGAATTGTTTTGGGAAACAATTTCCAAAATTGTCATAATCAATTTCGGAAATAATATGTTTAAGACTTTGATTTCTCTAAATCAAATCTTATTAAATTAAGAGACAGATTCCCTTAATTCAACCACATATTATTTTCATGAAAATCTCATTTAAGAAAACTCTATAGGAAACCATTTTCCTAATTAATTTTGGAGACAACAATATGTAAGAGCATCACCTCTTAAATCAAATAAGGAAATTATCGTTTGAGAATCACCTCAAAATTTCCAAGATTTGATTACATATTTTATTTATGGATTTATTAATTTCAACAAATTAATTGATTTTATAAAATAAAATAAACCAATCCAAAGTTTATTTTAATTTCCATGAAAATAAATCTCTTTATATAAATTTCTTTATATAAATTTATTTATCCATAATTTTATAAAACAAATCACGCTTGATTTATTTTATAATTTAAACCAAATAAATTGGTTTCCCTCCTTGTTGTGGCCGGCCAAACCAAAGAGGGTGGGGACCCTCTTTGGCCGGCCAAACCAAGCCGCCTCCTCGCAAGTTAAACTCATTTAATTCGTCCAATAAGCCTTCAAAAGATTTAGCCATTTTAAGCTTCCGATGCGCCTCTGATAAATTCAGATTCGACTTATTTCTCTTGATTGGAAAATCCAATTTTCAACTCATTTTAAATCCCTCGGATTACTCGTAGTGCGTGTGACTAAATAGACTTTCGATTTATGTTGGCCGTCTATAATTAACCAATTATAGAACGATCATGAGTGGCACCTAGTAGTACATCATGATCCCCAATTAACCGAAAGATCAACGGTTGACCTCAGAAATAATTCTGAAACACTTCAGCAGCTTTAATGAATCGTGCCTCATTCCCTTCACCATCTTATACCCACTTGGTTCAGGACACAGTCTATGTGTGTCAGTCCCCACTAGGCTGACTACGTCACACCTAGCCCAAGTAATGTCTTTCTCGTCCAACGGATTCTAGTTACTCTCATGTTTCTGAGAGATTCATACTCGGAACATGTAATGCTTTGGCCAGAGGCTTCGAGCAACAATCCGACGATAGGCCTTGGGTATACATCTCCTCGCAAGGAGTGGTGAATCCTTTGTAGGCTGTTCGAACATCTTCGGGCACTTCGGCTTATACCCAATCATCCTGGGTCCACACCTCCTTGGAGATGCTTGCTTAAGATGTCAAAGTATAAGTCTTTATGACCAAGATGACTTGAACACCGCAAGTCAAAGGAACATCGCACTTAAGCTGCAGTAAGAACTTCATTGACATATCTATATGTAGATTACCATATGAAGTTTTACTACTAGTCACTCCAATGAACTAGTTCCCTTAACTAGCATTCATGTTTATCTCCGGACATCCCAATGTCACCAGCCAGTGAGAATCAGCTGATTAGAGAATAACCCATGCTAGTCTCAACAGAATTGATAGTGTCCGTGTTTATCAATTCATCGATTAGGGACAATTTCAATACTTCACAATTGCACATGTAGAGATAATCACTAGTTGTGAATTCATCACAAATTCTCTCATGCTGTGAATTGTATTGCGGACATTCTGTAAAGTTTAAGATCTCAATCAAATACACGAACATGTATACTCAAATAGTGAATATTCATTTATTAAAATAAATATTTACAATCATAAGGTGATTGCCTTAGGACACTTCTCTCATATTACTAACACTTAAAGCATCTTGAATTAAGACAAAGACCTAAGCATCTCAACCCATTCTAGGTTATCAATCAAAAGTACCCTAAGGTGCTTGTGAGATGCTGGCTTCTAAATTTATAGGTGCATGCAGTTCTAGGGTTAGGGCCTAGGTTAAGTCCATTTGTGAAAAAGCCCTAGTTTTGAAGGGGGTAGTTTTTAAAATAAAACTAAGTCAAAAATTTATTTAAAACTTTTCAAAACTAAGTAAAAGCTGATTTTGAAGGCATTTTAAAAACTACTTTAAAAACTGATTTTGAAATGAGTAAAGTAGTAAGAAAACCAAGAGTAGACTTAACCTATTCTACCAATCATAATCCTAAATGCTGATCAAATAGTAGAGAAAAACAAGTACTCATCTCCATAAGTCAGCTGGTCAACAGAGAGACTCAGCACAGTCATACAAGTCAAACATGAATCAACCCTACTGAGTAGGGGTAGTCAGATAGTCACTAGTACTATGCTAATCAACTCTAAGAGGAGGGACCAGGATGATCAGAAGAGCCTGGCTACCAGGATCGGATCATCGCCATCATCTCGTGATATTGTGCGTCTCTGGTCTCCCTCTCAGCTCTAAGCGCACTCATATAGTTAGTGTAATAGCCTAGATTTGTCTCCATATCTTCAGCATGATTTGCCTCCACTTCCTCTCGGAGGCTCTGGACCTGTGTCTCCAGCCGTGTCACTCTCTTGTAGAGTGTCGGTGGAGGGGGCTCATCTATGTGTGCTCGAGCCTCTGCTGCCAAATCGGCGACATCGACTTCAACCTCCTCGTCTGAGTCGATCTGAGCTCCGGCTCGCTGTCGTCTCTAAGTCAAAACCCCAGTGGCCGATACCTCTATACCAGCTAAAGAGAAGTTCCTAAACCCTATCTCGTCAAAATCGGTCATCGCGGTTATTTCACCTACGGTAATGTCACGACCGTGGTGATGAAGGATGGAGGTGATGATGTGGCAGAAGGGTGTGCGTACTCGACCCTGAGTCGTGACACTGGAGGCATATAAGATAGCGTGGAATATGTGAAGGCCAATGTCAATGTCTAGATGATGGATCAGGGCATACAGGAGGAAGGCATGAAAAGGTCGCATGGTCGCGACATCCCTAGTAGATAGTGGTAATATGCAGCGGACCAGGACTCTGTACAGGGCGTAGTCCTGGACCTGAAGGTCAACGGACTGAAATCGTCTAGCTACGGAGAGTCTAGCTTCCCTATAGAAATAGGAGTGGAGAGTGTCTAGAGTAATGTTGGAGTAGGGAGCATCAAATGGAGGATCCCTAGGAGGATAGCAACAAAAGATGGACTGGGAAGGTCGTAGTCCAAGAAATCGATTTAGTAAGGTAGGGGTGATTGACAAGGGTATCCCTTGAACAGTAATGGCAAACATGAGATCGTTCTGTCTAACTATGTTATTATAGAATTCTGCACATAAAGATGTGTTAATTGAATGAGTGCAGAACACTAGATTGTCTAGTTGATAAAAGTTTATAACATTCATGGCAAAAGGACAAGATTGGGTGAAGAAGTGTCTATTTAGATAGCTAGTTTTGATAGGTTTATAGGTTGTTCGAGCAAACTTATTACAAAGTTCTAGAGTTGGGAACCTAGGGTCGGGACTCGGTTCGGTACCGGGGTTCGCTTGGTTTGCTCGGCGTTTTCTAAGTTAAGAAACATGCATTTATAAGAAGGGAATTAAGAAAGTAATTCTAAATGCGTAAAAGAAATCATACCGGGGAGGCATGGTTGAGATTGAGGAAGCACAAGTGTCACTTGATCTCCTTGGAAGGAAGGAAGTGAGGAAGGAGGATGGTTTTTGGTGTGGGAAGAAGAGGGGGTTCGGGTGCCTTTTTATAGGCAGTTCATTGGGAGCGCCCGGGAGCTCCCAGGCGACCGGGACAGTAGTCTACTGCCTTTGGCAGTGACTAATGCTGGTTGTGGGCGCCCGCAATGTCCCGGGCACCCCGATCAGGCTGGATTTTGCAGCTTTGCTGCTTTGACTGATGCTGGGGGCGCCCGCAAGGTTCGGGACGCCACGATAAAGTGGTAAAGGCAGCTTTTTGCCTTGAAGGAAGAAAAAGTCATGGGGGGCGCCTGAGGAGTCACGGGCGCCCGGATTATGTAAGAAGTGACAACTTTGGATGTTTTGTGATCATTTGACCATGGTTTAATTGGTTTGACCATGGTTTGACTACTTTGACCATGATTTGACTGCTTTGACCATGGTTTGACTACGTTGACCATGGTTTGACTGCTTTGACCATGGTTTGACTACGTTCTGAATTACAGGATTAAACCACAATATAGGTATTAAAGGAATTTCAATTGTGTTTATTTTTACTGTCTCACCCAATCTAGGGTTTTCAATCACGTTAGCCTTATAGGATTTGTGAGACAGGTTTTGCTAAAAGGAATTTTTAAGAAAAATATGATTTATTTTGAAAAACTTAAATTAATTTTTGAAAGCATTTGAATTTATTTTGAAAAGAATATCTACAACTAACTGAAGGTTTGTGTTAGATTCGAATTTGACAGAGACTAGTTTGAATTTGAATTTCAAAGATTGGCTTCCAGGTCTTGGCGAGGCACTAGGCCTTCTTTGGCCGTAGCCTTATTGGATCGTCAACCCTTTCCTTGACAAAGCCTTTCAGTGAAATTTCATTTTCAAAATTAATCTTTGAAAAATTCTGGTCTAACTAGTTTGGGTCTTGGATCGGTAGCTTCGGCTAGTTTCACCAGTCTTAAGACACCAAGTAGAGAATACTTGACCTTATTAGAATTGGTTTCCCTAACGTACTATCATCTCACCTCCACCCAATACTATGTTTTCAAATTTCAGTTAAGTTAGTTCAGTCCTTAAACTAATCATTCCTAAATCTAAGCATGGTAAATTGCGGGAATTAAGTAGACAATCAAACAAGCAAATTGAAAGAAACAATTTTATCTAACAATAAATATTGTTTTCAATTTGGCTCCCCCTGGACTAAAGCCATGATAATGGTTTGGCAAGATGTGAATCTTGTCATTGGGGATCCAATATTGATTTGATCCAGTTTGTCTGTTCAGACATAGTTTGGGTACCCATGCCTGAACTTTATTTCTGGACTGATTCAGTACAGCAAACTAGGATCTTTGTCTAGATTTGGTTCTATAGCCTAGTCCGGATCGATTTAGAACCGACTTCTATTTTCCAAGAATTATGTCAAGACCCTTGGAACCAGAAGTGAATCGTTCTAAGGCTTATCTAAGGTCCTTAACCTGAGTTTTCAGGGAGGAGTTCTCTTTCTAATGTTTTTCAACTTGAGTAGAGGTTCCTTCTTGAACCTTCTCAGTTAAGGGTCTAGAGTCAGCTCCCTCTTTCAGGAGTTTTACTTCCTGTCGGAGGGATTCGACTCAGAGTTTAGCTTTCGCCAAATCTCGAGAAAGATAAGAAATTAATTCATTTAACTGACTTCTAGTAAAACCACTTACCTTGATTTCGCCGTCTTCTGAAAATGTCAGTCTGCCATCGTCCTGTTCCTATTCTGACTCGGTCTCAATTTCTTCTGAGGTGGTTAGTGCGAGCAGGTTCGACTGTGGGACCTCTTCTTCTTCTTCGGAGGAGGACTCATCCCACGTTGCCTGAAGTGCCTTTTTCCTTCTATTCTTCTTGATCTCCTTTAGGTTCGGACACTCCGTCTTGTAGTGACCCTTCTTCTTGCACTCGTAGCAGGTCACGTTGGGCTTGTTCTTTTCATTTGCGGGTTCAGCTGGTTCATCCTTTCTTCGGCTGGCTTTCCTTCTGTTGGTTTGGTTCTTTAATTCCTTGTAGTAGTTTCGGGCCAGTTGGACCAGCTTAGGTCGATCTCCTTCTTCGTCTTCTGAGTATGAGTCCGAGTTAGACTCGGGTTCAGGTTGAGGCTTCTTCTTGGTTGTCCTTCCAGTTTTTCCTGCAACAAAGGCAATACCTTTCTCGGCCAGATTGCAGTTAGTCTGTTCATATAATTCTAATTCAGAGAACAATTTATCTAATTTAATTTTTGAAAGGTCCCTTGAAACCTTGTATGCATCTACCATAGATGCCCACAAGGTGTTTCTCGGGAAAGCATTTAAAGCATACCTTATTAGGTCACGATTTTCTACCTTGTGACCGATGGTGTGTAGTCCGTTCATTAATTCCTGAATTCGGGCGTGGAGTTGAGCTGCAATTTCGTTGTCGTTCATCTTGATCGTGTACAGCTTGTTCAGGAGGAGATCTCTCTTGCTGATCCGAGTGTCTGAAGTTCCTTCGTGCAGCTCGATCAGTTTCACCCATAGTTCCTTGGCACTGTTGAATGGACCCACCCGGTTCAGCCCCTCTTTTGTTAAGCCACATTGGAGGGTCTGGGTAGCCTTTGCATCAGCTTCAATCTTTCGTTTCAGAGTGGTGTCCCACTCTATGTAGGTTTTAGGTACTCCTTCAACATTTTTTGGAATCTCCAGTCCGGACTGGATAATTATCCACATGTCCACCTGAGTTTTCAGGTGGACCTCTATTCTGCTCTTCCAGTAGGAGAAGTCCTCCCCACTGAAGAGAGGTGGTCTTGCAGTGCTGAAGCCTTCTTGCATGACCATTTTATCTGAAACGAAGAAAGAGAAAGAGATATCCCAAGACTTGATCTTGGATTAGTAGGGCTGGAAGTAAAAGAAGAATATTTTTCGAGGGGTGTTGCACCAACTTCGATTAACGAGAAAATTTTCGAATGGAAAAAAATATTAAAAAATTTCAAAAAAAAATCCAAAAAATTCTCAAATTGGTGATTGCACCAAATTTGAGCTTCCCCGCTCTGATACCACTTGTTGGATCGAGAGAAACGATAGAGGGGGTGAATATCGTAAATCGTTTTCGGATTAAAAATAAGAGTATACGCAGCGGAAAATTAAATCACAACACAAAGACGCAAGCAGTTTTACTTGGTTCGGAGTCGCGGTCGGCTCCTACTCCAAGGCCCACGGTCATTGACCGTTTACTGTGGGCAATTCTATATGTGCGCAAAACCAGTTTACAAAATGTTTACAAGAAATGGTATAGTAAACTTAAAGTAGCTCTTCGTTACCGACGTCCGGTGTAGATTATATTTTCGGAGCAGACGGACGTCGTCGGCGCTTGTATTTCGAGTCGGGAAGTTTCCGGAGCAGAGCGCGGGAGCAGAAGAGCGTGAATGCGTTGGAAGAATTGATTGTCCGAAGCCTTGGGGTCGAGGTCCTTTTTATAGCCCCTGGGGGCGCTCGGAACGTCGGGGGCGCCCCCCCCCCCCCACGTGTCAGCTGATCCGAGTTCCTCTCGGTCAGCTCTGATCCCTTCAAACTCGGGATCAGGCTTTGACGGGGGCGCCCGGGATGCTAGGGGCGCCCGGGTTGACCGGGTCAACTCTTATCCGTTGGCTTTGCTGGCTTCCACTTCGTTAGCTTGAACTGGGGGTGCTCGGACCATCCGGGGCGCCCGGGAGCATGGGGGGCGCCCGGGAGCACGGGGGCGCCCCGCCTATGAGCTGTCAAAGCACTTCTTTTTCTTCATCTGTTTTGTATTCACCTTGGGGGCGCCCGAGACACTCCGGGCGCCCTACTCAGCTACTGCCTCACTCCTTTGAGGCTCTCTGAGCTGCAGACACTCGTTCCTTCGGTCCTGCATCCAGGGTTAGTCCAAAACAATATAAAGCAATAATATGTTAGTTTTATACGGCCTTAGCTATCTTGGTTCTTACTTTGAGTCTCCCAAATGGAGCCCTAGGTCGAACCGACGCCTACTGTTCCCTCGACGGGGAACGCGTCCTCACCTACTCCTCTCGGGAGAATTTACCTGATGCCAACCGGCTCCTCCGGTTAGACTTTTGCCCAGCAGTCCTTCGCCAGGTGCCTAGCTGTCCTTCGCTAGGTCTTCAGTACCAAGCTGTCCTTCGCCTGGTGCCTAGCTATCATTCGCCAGGTCTTCAGTACCAAGTTATCCTTCGCCTGGTGCCTAGCAGTCCTTCGCCAGGTCATCAGTACCAAGCTGTCCTTCGCCTGGTGCCTAGCAGTCCTTCGCTAGGTCTTTATATCCTGGCATTCCTTCACCAGGTGCCTAGCAGTCCTTCGCTAGGGATTTGTATCCTGGCATTCCTTCGCTAGGTGCTAGCAGTCCTTCGCTAGGACTCTTCCTGCACACTTGAGTAATATGTTAGATAAACATTATACCTTAACTTTTGAACCCTTTTGCCATTATCAAAACACAGGTTCGACTTGGGTGCTTTCTGCACCAACAGAACTCAACCACGTTGACCTGTTCAACAACGCTAAAGAACTGTGGAACAAATTGATCGAGTTGCACAAAGGGACGTCGGGCATGAGAATCAGTAAGCGAGATCTTCTTCTCAACAAGTTGTACATGATCAAGATGCAAGACTGCGAAACAGATGCACAGCTTCACGCGAGGATCTAAGAACTAATGAACGGTTTGCACATGATAGGTCTCATAGTTGAAAACCGTGACCTAATCAGGTATACTCTAAACTCGTTCCCCAGAAATTCTTTGTGGGTATCTATGGTAGATGCTTACAAGGTTTTTAGGAACCTTTCAGATATTAAACTAGATGAACTCTTTTCTGAGTTAGAACTCCATGAACAGACTAACGTTTCATAGGTCAAGAAGGGTTTAGCTCTTTTTGCAGGAAAAGTCCCTGCTAATCTAAAGAAGAAGAAGATGCAACCGATACCCGAGTCAGATTCTGACTCAGAGTCTGACGACAATGGAATCGATCACCTATAGCTGGTCTGGATTGCCCGAAGCTGGTTCGGATGGCCCGGAGCTACTACAAGATGATCAAGGGCAAAAGAAAGAAAAAGAAGGCGAACCAGCAAAAGGATGATCCAGCCGATCCTTCTACCAATCAAAAAGTAAAAATGTGAAGTAACCTGTTATGGGTGCAACATGAAGGGTCACTAGAAATCGGAGTGTCCCTACTTTAAGGAAAACAAGAAGAATCGGAGGAAGAAGGCCTTCAAAGCTACGTGGGATGAGTCATCTTCAGAAGAAGAAGAAGAAGTACAACACGCCAACCTCCTCGCACTAACAGCATCGGAAAATCTCGACACCGAATCAGAATTAGAACCGAAAGAAAGCGTCAGAACCGGAAAGCTCTCAATCTCGGAAGACGGGCAAATAATGGTAAGAGGTTATCCCAAATCTCAGCTTTATGACCTAATCTCCTATTTGTCTCGTAAGTTGTCCAAAGCCAAGATTTGAGTCGAATCCATGCGACAGGAAGTCAAAATCCTGAAAGAGGGAGTCAACTCTGGCTCCTTAACTGAACAAGTTCAGGAAGGAACTTCCACTCAAGTTCAAAAAGTTGAGGAGGAGAATTCCTCCTTGAAATCTCATGTAAAGGAACTTATAGTTGTGTTAGAACGATTGGTCATGGGTTCCAAGAGTCTTGACTATTAGGACTGATAGGAGAGCTAAAAGGGGGGTGATTAGCTCGATCTTTGCTCGTTGTAGATTTGTTGCGGCGGAAGACTTGAGCAATGCTAACACATCGATTTTACTTGCTATCTACCTTCTTGAGGTGACTAATCCAAGGATCCGCTCTCCTCACTCTCTCATACAATATGAAAGATCTCCTTCTTGAGGTGGAGAAACCTCTTACAAGCTTACAAGAAGAATACAACAAGAGGAAGCAAATACAATAGGAAATCTTACAAGAATTACAACAATGAGCTCTCTTTGCTTTCCTTTCTTTCTTCATACTTGAGATCGCCTCTAGAACCTTGGAAGTGCAGTAACACTATGTCCCAAGACTTCTCTTGAAATGGTGAGTAAGTAGGAGAAGAACCGTGCGAGCGCTACGCTTCAAACTTGCATAAAAACCCTATATACCCGACGCCTAGGGTTTCCTAACCGATTGCCCAATCGATTACCACGTCAGACATAGCCGTTCAACAACTATTTTTTAAAGCTTAATCGATTAGCCAATCGATCAAGAACAACCTTAATCGATTGCTGAATCGATTCAGCACCTTTTTGTGCTCTTGCGCAATACTGCGGTAATCGATTGCCCAATCGATTACCGTACATGTTAATCGATTGATCAATCGATTAAGAGAAGGCTGAATCGATTGCCCAATCGATTCAGCCACATTCTGTTCTCGCAACTTATTTCTCATTTTCTCACAATCGATTCACACCTTCCTTAATCGATCACCCAATCGATCAAGAAGGCTTTTGTTCGCGAGAAACCAAACCCAAATTGATTACCCAATCGATTGAGTCCAACCCTATCTTGTGTGCACAAGTCTAGGGTTCCCTTGCCTAACCTTGGTCAATCGTGACCTATTAGGACTTCCCTACCAAGTGTCCAGTCAACCTCTTTGACCAACTTGGATTTCTCTTGCATAGCTCCCAGCTGGGACTTAACCTGATTCCCAATAGGTTTGCCTAACCCTCGAGTTTGGTCTAATCTCTCGGTAGACTTCCACTTTGCCAGTGTGCGATCTCCCCGATCCACCTGGACTTCACCTAGTCCCACTAGGTCTTTTCCCATGTCAGCGTGCGATCCCCCGATCCACCTGGACTTCACTTAGTCCCACTAGGTGTACCTAGTTCCACTAGGTCTTTTCCCATGTCAGCGTGCGATCTCCCCGATCCACCTGGACTTCACCTAGTCCCACTAGGTGTGCCTTGTCCCCCTAGGTCTTTTCCCATGGCAGCGTGCGATCTCCCCGATCCACCTGGACTTCACCTAGTCTCATTAAGTGTGCCTAGTCCCACTAGGTCTTTTCCCAGTCAAGTCTTTAGTCAGCCTTGACCCACTTGACTCACACGATATTCAAACATCATGCGATATTCAAACATCATTATCAAACATCGAAACATCCAACCTTAAGCTTACCATGCTTACCAGACATAAGCTAACCTGAGCCTAGTCAAACTAGGTCAACCCTGACCTAACAACGATTCCACCAGCAATCTCCCCCTTTTTGATGTTTGACAATATGTTTGAGAAAGACTAATCCCTATTAGCCTTTCAATCTTCTCCCCCTTTGACACACATCAAAAACTCTCCCCCGAGAGTCTATATGGTCAATGACATGCCCAATGAAAGTCCCATACCTTCTATTTTACCCCATGCTCAATCTTAAGCATTCATCGTAATGAAGATTCCCAATCTTCATTTTTCCACTTATCCCAAAAATAAAAATTTAAACACATGCTTTTAAGGAAGACCTCCCCCTCAAAACATACTCTAACCCTCTATCATTGCACCAACAATGATTTTTGAGTTCCTAAAACTTTAGGAAATCGCAACTCGAGGTTATGAGATTTTGAGATTCAAAACTTGAATCAAAACCTCTCTCTAACCCTATAAGTTTCACCAAACAAACTCCCTTTTTGATTTCACAATGAAATTTACCCAAATATACTTATAAAAGTATTTCAAGAGGCTAGGGATTGTTAGGTTCTCAAAATTGAGTTAATTGACTGAAAACAGACAGTTTCAGTCGTGCCAATCGATTGGTGTTCGGTCCTAATCGATTACGCTATGCCTTAATCGATCAACTGATCGATTACGACTTTCCTTAATCGATCAATGGATCGATTATGCAAGCTTCTGTGCCCATAGAAAATGTTTAACAATCGATTGACTAATCGATTGATGTTGTCCTAATCGATCACCTGATCGATTGAGAGTTTCTGATTTCTGAAAATAATTTCAGTTTGAATTACAGAAACTCCTAAATAATTCTACAAAATTTGAAAAATCTCGAAATTTTGTGTAGAAATTATTTATGACATATACTATCAATGAAAAATAATTTTATACGAAAATACCTCCCTTTTTCTATGATTGACACAAAAATAGAAACCATTGAAATATTTCAATGTTTCACTCTATTTTGTATCCAATTCTTCAATGATGAGATCTATCAAAAGATAGTCTTCACCAAGGTTTTCCATGATAGTTTTGAAATAAGTTTCAAAAAATAATTTCCAACCATGTTCCTTAGGCTAAATGCACATGACTTGTACATTAGCTTTCCCAATGATTGGAGTTCATTTATATTCATGTTTTGATGAACCTAAAACTCAATAGGATGCACATTAATCAACACCTTGAGTTTCATTCATCACCCTAACATCTCACTTATTTCTAATGTATCTCAAAATACACACAAGTCAACTTATTGTCTTGGTGAGATGTGAAAGTCATGTTCTCCCTAAACGAAGGGTTCATGCATTTCTACCTAGGCATTATAAACTTTAATCATCCACCTAGAATGTCAATTAACGTCAATGTCCTTAATTTCAATAAAAATTAAATTAATGCATGATAATGACTATGACATGCATCATATAAGAATTAAAAAAAATATTATAGCTAGATGATGCATGTATGACATAACATATAATATTTTCATAATAAAATATGAATGATGAATTATGATGTCATGACATGTGAATCGTGATAGGGCATACAAAACATGGCATAGTAGCAAAAAATACCTAGATTTCCTATCTAAGTATCAATAACCTAGTTGTGTCAACTCTATTTAGTTCAATCTTTCAAAGATATAGTTTGGCACAATTTTACTCCTCCTAGAGTAAACAAATGACTCATTTATTTTCAAGTGTAGTAATTCCTTGATAATACCCTAAAGTGCCAACTTCCTCCTCACTTCTAAGAGCTTCCCAAGCATCCCAAGCCTTCCTTTCTTCTTCCTCTCCTACGATGCCGCCTTAACATGTTTTTTTAAGAACTTGCCTTTTTCAATTTATTGTTATTAATCAATTTCAATTATTAATTATTATAATTAGCAAACATCGTCCTGCCGAGACCGACCCCGATAACGAGCCTAGCCCTGACCTTAGGTTTCCTACATTATCCCTTTTTAATAAATTTGCTACCACTACGTACAAACCCTTAAAGACCAGCTATCTGAATAGGGGTTTCTTTACCCAGTCATGTCCCACCGCCATAGATGTTATTACTTACTACCAACTAGAATGATTAGTATACTGTAATGGTTCTATAAACACAACTTTATGTGCCGAGTTTTATAACAACTTGGTTATAGTCGATGACTTTTGCTACACCACTACTGTTTAGACCCTTCCACTTACCATTTCTCCTTCTTTATTTACTAGATTTCTTGGACTACGACCCTCTCAGTCCACCTTCTTTTGTTATCCTCCTATGGACCTTCCCTTTCTTGCTCCTTACTCCCACATTACCCTCGACATTCTCTACTCTTATTTTTTCATAGGTGAGAGAGATCCGACGGTTCAGAATTTTCGATACGTCGATCTGCGCATCCAAGATTACGCCCTTTATCTTGTCTTGGTTCGTTGCATTCTTCCCCTGACTTCACGAGATGTAGCGGTTATGTGACCCTTTCACTCATTCTTACTTTACGCGATGATCCACCACTTGGACATAGACATCAGTCTACATATGTTCAAGATGATCATCTATGCCTCTAGCATCTCCACTCACTCTAGAGTGCGGACCCCCTACTATTGTTTCTGTCGGAGATGTTTCTGTTGAAGAGATCATCACGATGATCCAGTTTGACGAAATAGGAATTAGGAACATTTCCTTAGCCGTTGTAGATATCTTGGCCACCGGGGTCATATCTTGGAGACGATGAGGTGCTCCACCACAGGTTGACTCGGATGACAAGGTTGACTTCGATGTCGCATATGTCATTGCCGAGATCAAGGAGCAGCTGAGGGAGTCTCCACCACCACCTCCTCTGATGGCTACGGACCAGCGCCTCACACGGTTAGAGATGGAGGTTCATAGTAATCGAGAGGAGATGGAGGCCCATCACGTCGAGCAGATGGATGCCCTTTAGGCCCGACATGATGAGAGGCTCGCAGCAGGCCAGGCCCGACAAGAGGAGATGATGTCCATGTTTCATTCATGGTATCCAGGACCTTCTTGGCATCCGGGCTCGTCCTCTTAGCTTGATGTTGTACTAGGGATTTGTTTTCACTGACTTTCCTTATTTTTAAAACTTAACTTGATCATCTACTTTAGATTTATGTACTCTGAGTTGATTATATTTAGGAATGTGCTTAATAGAATAAGACTATTTTTTTAAAACATATTTTATTATCTTATAAATTTTTTTTTTAAATCATATTGTTTTAAAAAATATTTTTCTGACTTAGTTTTTTTTATAAAAAATTACCCCCTTCAAAAACTAGGGTTATTCTATGAAATGGACTTAGTTTAGGACTTAACCCTAGCATTGCATGCTCTTATAGATCTAGAAGCCAGCATCTTACAAGCACATTAGGGTACTTTGATTGACAACCTAGATCGGGTTGAGATGCTTAGGTCTATGCCTTGACTCAAGATCCTTTAAGTCAGTGCATCAAGAGAAGTTGGGGCGATAAATACAATTGAACAACAATCAAGTTAAGTATTCAAGCTTAGAAAGTCTAACGTGATCAGACTACTTAACTTGACTAACCTAAGTGAAAGCTACTGTTATATAATAGTTAGTGATAGCAAAATGGGTTAGACAGGGACCGAAAGAAAATAATTTTATCCATTTTTTATGAAATGTTTTTTCATGCTTGGACACACAAGAATGATAACTGGGTCCAAACTTATTTGAGTCAAACTTAGTTCATTTCTATTACTTGCTGTTGGTCAATTTCTTTTATTATTTTTAGAAAGCAAGTAGGCTCTGGTACACAACTATTTTTTTTCATGTCAAACATAGTTTTTATTTTTTTTGATATATGGCAAAGGGGGAGAGTAGAAAAAGTAAAGTTAAAAAATATTTTTCCCTTAAAAAATGTTTTGTCCTCAGGAAAGTTAAAAAATGTTTTTCTCTCAAAATCTCATTTTTTCGAAAAAGTAAAGTCCTTTTTCTAAAAAAGTAAAATTTAAAAGAAAATTTTATTTCTGAAAAATTTTTGAGAAAATGTTTCCTAAATTAAACTCTTTTAAGAAAATTCTGTTTGAGAAAAACTTTATGTTAAAAGATTTCAAGAATTGTTTTTCTTTTGCTCAGAAGTTTAAAAAATTTGAAATTTTTTTTACATAGAAACTTTCAAAATTGCATATTTTCAAAAGCTTCAGGGGGAGAGTTTCAATCAAAAGGAGTTTTATGTAATATGTCAAATTTTTGCTAAGTTTTTTCAAAAATATTGAAAATATTCTAAGGAAAAAGGGGGAGCGTAGTAATCAAGGGGGAGAGTAGAAAATTATTTTTCATTCCTTCCAATACATAACTATGATGTATCTTTTTCATGTTTGTTTATTAACTTAACATTTGAACTGTGTTGCCATAAATCAAAAAGGGGGAGATTGTTGGTGCCAGGAGCACCAGATCGAACCTATTTTTGATAATGGCAAAGGGTTCAAAGTTAAGTTTATATTGTGATCTAATGGATTTACCAAGTGTACAGGAAAGTCCTAGTTTACCTAGGCACGAAGTCTTGACCTGCAGGATTGAGCAAGAAGACTAGGCCGAGGGTTGGGCAAGAAGTCCTGGTCGTGGACTGGGCACCGAAGTCCTGATTCGGAAGATTACGTTAAAGTCTCGCTGTGTTTTTTGTTGTTCCGAGAAATGTCTTAGTAATTGCTATTCACCCCCCCCTCTATTGATTACAACGATCCAACAAGACGCGTGCGACATTTGAGGGACAAGAAGTCAGGGTGAATCACGCTCGAGGAGAAGGACGAAGGAGGGTTCTAGTCAGCCCAACTCTGGAAGGCCCGAGATCACCCAAGAAGACCCGCCGAAAGACTGGTCAGCAAAGAGATGACCAAAGTCAACTTGGGCGCCAGTGAATGGGGGTGCCCCTATGCACTCAGTAGCCCGTGTTCCCAGCCGCCCCAGTCGACACAACGCCCAAGAAGTCAAACTTCATGCTGAACTAGTCGTTCACGGCCGTTAAGATGAGGATAACCCTAGAGCCATGTGTCAGGCACCCCTATACACTCGGGCGCCCGTGTAGTGTTGGTACTTGGATGGCTAGAGAGGGGGGGTGAATGTAGCCAGACACAATCTTTTGGTCTATTTGTGATTTTCTGCACATAGAGTTAGCAGCAGCAGCGGAAATACAGAAATGCAGAAAAGCAAAAACTAACAGAAAACTAAAACGCAAATCACAAACTCTAACACGAGGAAGTACAAGGTTCAGGGATAACTTGCCCCTACTCCTTGGCGTGCCCGTGAGGAGGGCGATCCCTTGATCGTCGGCAGATCAAGCCCCGGAAATTCGGATAATCGAGACCTCCTTCTCGGTGGAGAAACCTCTCCATAGCAATTTCAACAAAGTAATGAAATTAAGGACAGTGAAACACAAGAAGGCTTACAGAGCACTCGGACAGAAGGAACACAAGAACTCTACACCGAGCTCCACTCAGCACAAACCTCACGCAAGAACTCCCTGCTCTTCGTGTCTGCTTGCTGATGGACTCGCCAAGCTCTTTGGCTCTTCCAAGCGCTCAAGTTTGCAATGTCTCAAAGAATTGCTTCAAGGATCAGAGTGATGCTCAAGAGAGTTTCTGAGTTGTTGCTAAAGAAAAATTAATCTCTTCTCTTCTTCGCCAGCCAACATTTAACCTGCTGCCCTTCGCCAGGTCACCAGACGCTCCTCTGTAGCTCACCAGCTGCTCATCTGCAACAGCCCAGCTACCCCTGACCTCTTCTGGACTCCCTCCAGTCGAGCCCCAGGTCAGCTTCCCAGCCATTCGCCAGAAGGCAGAAGACGTTGTATCCTACGAAAGGAAAATAGCCAAACCTGCCGTAGCGAAAGCCTCTGGTTGACTCTCCTTGAGTAATCCTGAGTTACCTGCACACTTAGCAGTTGTTTAGCACAACAAATCAACACAGAATCAATTATCAGACGATCAGAGCAGATATCAGTAGTGTTCAGAAGGAAATCAGAACACGATCAGAAGTCTGACAGCGAATTTGAATTAAAGTTCAGCTATTGATTGGTCCACAGACCGATCAGAGAGGACCCTGATCGGTCACCAGACTGATCAAGGAAACCCCTGACCGATTAGGCTCCAGCCTGATCGGTCCACAGTGAGAAACCAGGAATCGCGGACTTCTTGTGATCGGTCACACTGACAGATCACAGATCGTGGATCGGTCACCGGACCGATCCAACACTTGCTGGAGGAATTCCAGCTTTCGTAGGCCAAAGCCTCTGATAGGTCAGCTGACCAATCAGGCTGTGCCCTGATCGGTTTGGTGACCGATCAGGTCACTCCCTGACCGATCAGGATCCATCCTGATCGGTCAGGATGAGGAACTAGCGAAATTTGATCGGGTAGCTGAACCGATCAAGGTTTGTCACAAAAGGCTACTGTCTCTTCTCTGATCGTTCACCAGAACGATCAGAGACCCAATAGAGACATTTTGTTCTCTCCCTGATCGTTCACTAGAATGATCAGGAGCCGAATAGTAGGATTTGTTCTCTCATTGATCGTTCACCAGAACGATCATACTTCCCTGGATCGGTCACTAGACCGATCCAAAATAGGGAATTCGTGCCAACTCCCTGATCCGTCTCCAGACCGATCCAACGACTCCCAAATCAACTCTAAGTCAAGAGTACGGCTCCCTATCCTTCTCTGACTCATCCTGGTCCCCCGGACCAAGACTCCGTGCCCAGTTTCACTCACTGGGACTTCATTCAACCTCGCTTCACTCGCTAGGGCCTGGCTTCACTCACCAGGGTTTCGGTCACCTAGCTTCACTCGTTAGGACCCGACTTTACTCACTGGGATTTCAGTCACCTGGCTTCACTCACCAGGACCCGGCTTCACTCACCGGGGTTTCATTCACCTGGCTTCACTCACCAGGGTTTTGTTCACCTGGCTTCACTCACCAGGGTTTCCATCACCTAGCTACACTCACCAGGACCCGACTTCACTCACCGAAATTTCAGTCACCTGGCTTCACTCACCAGGACTCACTCACCGGGGTTTCAATCAGTCGGCTTCACTCACCGGGACCCGGCTTCACTCGCCGGGGTTTCCAGTAACCCGGCTTCACTCACTGGGAGTCGTGCCCAGTCCCCGACCAGGACTTAAATCAGACTCATCTTATTAACCTAAACTCAAATCGGTGTCAACACCAAAACAACAATCAGGGTCAGACTGCAACAACATGTAGGGCCACATCAATAATCGGATAAACTTAACTGGGGCTATAAATAGACCCAGAGCTCAATTACTTTGATAAATTTGATTGTACACAAAATTCTACATTAATTCTCTTCTATTTTCTGAGTTCTAACTCTATAAAGAGGCTTCTCCACCCCATGGAATTAATCAGGATATCGAGCTTCACTTTGCCTTGGATTAGCAACACTTCTGGTTGTAAACCAAGTAAATTGTCTGTGTCTTTGTTTCTTTTGTTTATTATTTTTATGTTATTGTTTTATCTTTAAATTAATCTCTATCTTTGTTAGCAAAACAAAATATCACTTTTATTTTTCAGGAGTAATTCACCCCCTCTTGCCGACCGCACGATCCCCAACAAGTGGTATCAGAGTCTAGACGCTCCAAAAGGACTAACTGCCATATGAAGCTGTTGGGACCGGGTGCATGTTGACATGGATACGGGTTCGTAATTTTTAAAATTTTATTACGTGCAGCGGAAGTTTTAGCATAAATAATTTCTCAAATTATTTTAACCACGTATCTAGCATGCAACCTTATGATGTGTGGACATGATCATAAATTAAATTTTGCAGAAAGTAAACTAATTTACTCAATACCTCGCGTAACTCGAAGTAAGGGACGAGATCCAACCGAAGCGTCCCTTGGAAGCTCCGCCTCTATTCGCGTCCACGCCGAGTTCTCTTCTAGATGACTTCGCAAAGACACGAGTTTCGTGCCGACAAGAACTACTAGATTCTCCAAAGGCACGACAAGAATATCAAGAGAGAGAGATGGAAACTAACCACCAAGTAACGGAATCAAGATTCCGTGGGAAGGAAGGAGTTGCGACCCGCTTCTTCTTCTTCTTCGGCACCTTCTTGGTGGAGATGGCTCACAGCAACTAGAAGGGGGCGCCGGCCCTAGAGGGTGGAGGAGGCACCGGCCCTAGAAGAAGGAGAGGCACCGGCCCTAGAGGAAGGAGAAGGAGAAAAGGAGAGAGAGAGAAGGCTTGCTACTTGATCTCTTGATTGGAATTCAAGCCTTGCCTTGGTTCCTTTATATAGTAGCCTCTCCATTGCCAAGTCTCCCCTTTAACGGAATAAATTTTCATAAGAAATTTATCTTATAAATTTTCCTATGAATTATTTCGTTATGCCAAGTTTTATTATAACTAACTTTATAATAAAAACAAACACATCTCCCCTTTTATTATGGAATAAATTTTCACAAGAAATTTATTATATAAATTTTTCTTATCATGGAAAAATCAATTCATAATTGATTTTATAAAATAAAATAAACCAATCCATGGTTCATTTTAATTTCCATAAAAAGAATAAATTTCTATAAATTTCTTTATATAAATTTCTTTATCCATAATTTTATAAAACAAATCACGTTCGATTTATTTTATAATTTAAACCAAACAATTTGGTTTCCCCTTTTTTATTGTGGCCGGCCAAACCAAAGAGGGTCGGGACCCTCTTTGGCCGGCCAAACCAAGCCGTCTCCTTGCGAATTAAACTCATTTAATTCGCCCAATAAGCCTTCAAAAGACTTAGCCATTTTAAGCTTCCGATGCGTCTCTGACAAATTCAGATTCGACTTATCTCTCTTGATCGAAAAATTCAATTTTTAACTCGTTTTAAATCCCTCAGATTACTCGTAGTGCGTGTGACTAAATAGGCTTTCGATTTATGTTGGCCGTCTATAATTAACCAATTATAGAACGATCATGAGTGGCACCTAGTAGTACATCATGATCCCCAATTAATCGAAAGATCAACGGTTGACCTCAGAAATAATTCTGAAACCCTTCAGCAGCTATAATGAGTCGTGCCCCATTCCCTTCACCATCTTATACCCACTTGGTTCAGGACACGGTCTATGTGTGTCAGTCCCCACTAGGCTGACTACGTCACACCTAGCCCAAGTAATGTCTTTCTCGTCCAACGAATTCTAGTTACTCTCATGTTTCTGAGAGATTCATACTCTGAACATGTGATGCTCTGGCCAGAGGCTTCGAGTAACAATCCGACGATAGGCCTTGGGTATACATCTCCTCGCAAGGAGTGGTGAATCCTTTATAGGTTGTTCAAACATCTTCGGGCACTTCGGCTTATACCCAACCATCATGGGTCCACACCTCCTTAGAGATGCTTGCTTAAGATGTCAAAGTATAAGTCTCCATGACCAAGATGACTTGAACAATGCAAGTCTAAGGAACATCGCACTTAAGCTGCAGTAAGAACTTCATTGACATATCTATATGTAGATTACCATATGAAGTCTTACAGCTAGTCACTCCAATGAACTAGTTCCCTTAACTAGCATTCATGTTTATCTTCGGACATCCCAATGTCACCAGCCAGTGAGAATCAGCTGATTAGAGAATAACCCATGCTAGTGTCAACAGAATTGATAGTGTCCGTATTTATCAATTCATCGACTAGGGATAATTTCAATACTTCACAATTGCACATGTAGAGATAATCACTAGTTGTGAATTCATCACAAATTCTCTCATGCTGTGAATTGTATTGCGGACATTCAGTAAATGAGTTTAAGATCTCAATCAAATACACGAACATGTATACTCAAATAGTGAATATTCATTTATTAAAGTAAATGATTACAATCATAAGGCGATTGCCTTAGGACACTTCTCTCATATTACTAACAGAAGCAACATAGAAATGACCGGATCGAGTATCTACTTGACCAAGTTTGAGGGAGAGTTTGTGTTTTGGAAACGCAAAATGTTGATATTTTTCAAAATAGATTTTTTTTACTAACAATAAAATTTGGTTTTGAAATACGTAGAGATGAAAATGAAAATGAACTGAAAGAGCACCTCTGGACCGAAAAGCAACGCGACAAATTTATGGTAAACAGTAAGGCCATGTTCCACCTTCTGAGTGTACTACCAATCGAGGAAATCGAAAGAATCAGAATATACAACTTCGCTAAAGCCCTCTAGCATAATGTGCTAGAACTCCATGAAGAATCGAAAGAAGTACAATCTGACTCCTTAACAGACACCAACTCATCTTCAGAAGAGTATGACACCGCGGAAGTTAACAGACTGACACTAATGGTCGAATATCTGCCAGAATGTAATGCCCGAAAATTCTCGAAACTAATTTTAGAAATATCTTAGAATTTATTCTAAATTTATGGATATTTTTATAGAATTTTTGCATAAACGAAAGTGGCAAAAAGGGATAAAAACAAAAAATCACGTAAGTGGGATTTAATCCCTATACCTAGGCTATGAGAGGCAAATGGGCGGAACAAGTGGGCTGGTTTGCTTTTGTTGAAATAGATTAAGGGAAACAATAGATAAGGTATAATTAGTTAAATTCGCCCCCCATAAGTATAAAAGAGGGAGTTACAAGTTTTAGGTTATTTTTCTCCCAACCCAGCGACGTCGACGCCCTCCCTCACGCCCGTGACCTCTCCTCTCGCCCTCTCTCTCGCCCAAGACAAAGGGGAAGCCAAGGGAAGGTCTCAAGAGGCCCTATTCTCTACGGGGACCCTCGTAGACGCGAGGAGAACGCTAAGAAGCAAGAAGAACGTTGTAGTTAGACGTTCCCTCAGGAATTTTAGATTTTATTCGTAAGGAAAACCTAGCGCAGGATGTAAGTATCCCTCACCTGCAGTATAAGTAGTTTCGATTGACGTTTCGTATGTTTTATTTCCTTATATGTATGTCCTACGATTAGAAATCATAGATTATGAACAAGCACGTTGTATTAACCCTTTGGATGGATTAGTTTTAGAGTCTGAAGGTATCCCTGGATGGGCTTGAGTGCACTTACCCTTCAGTTTCGGGTTAAGGAGCACGTTCGAGTGCCCAGGGAGCGACTTTAAAAGGAAAGAAAGGGTTAAGTCGCAAGGTGTTTGTTAGATTGTTAGTCAGTTAATGCTATAGAAAGCATTAAAGAATGGAAATTCTTGCTCAGTTATGATTGGGACCAAGGTCCAGTGGGATGGGCTCCTAGTTGCCCCTAGGTTTAGATAACCTAGTAAAAGCAAGAATCAGAAAAGGAAAGAAAAGTATAAAAGACTATTTTATTTTCAGTTGACATTGTACCAGACATCGGTCCAGGGGCAAGTTGCCTCTAGGTTTAGATAACCTAGTATGGGATGGGCTCCTAGTTTCCCCTAGGTTTAGATAACCTAGTAGAACCCTAATGGATTCGGGATTTGCTACCTCGGGTTTATTAGGGATGCGCGCACAGTTGGTACATTGCCGGGCCCACAGCAGTTGATTATTACTTTCACCTACTATATGTATTTAGTTTTCAGAAATTCATATTAGCATGTGGTGAATTTAATAATTAGTTTTATGTTAGTTAGTTTCAGTTCAGATATGTATGTCATGCTACTGCTTACTTTTCAGTTTTAGTTCAGTATGTGTCATGTCTCAGTTATATGCCATGACATTCTATGATATGTATTTTAGCATGAGCCTAGCATGATTTCTTATGGATATGAGCATGTATGTGCATAACATGTTTTACAAAAGCATAATTCGAGTTTTCATAGTTTTGTGAGGCTAGATGATAGTTACTAAGCTTTATGCTTATTAGTTTGCATTTCCTTATACTGCAGATACAGGTAAAGGAAAGCACTAGTAGCGGAGGCGGCGGGCTTGATGCAAAATGTGTGTGATGGTGGAGTTGGAATAAAAGTCTTCGGAACTTGCAAAGCATAGAAATAGTCTTTATTATGTTTCTTTTAGTTTTTTCGCAATAGGTTATGTGAACCATGTATGAACTTAATTAGACTCGTTATTTGTGGTGCCTAGTATATTAAAGTAATTTATTTACCTGTGTTAATACTTGCTTAGCGAATGTTGAATGATATGAGTTACTACTTGCAATATGGTAATTTAGATCCATGCTTAAGCTTTAGAGATAAGAACTTGATACTTTTGATTTATATGCTAAATACTTGAGATATGCTTGTTCTAAGATTAATGCACCATTTAGAATGACATGTAGTAGCTAAGGATGCTTTTAGATATGAGAAATGAATAGTTTCAATAAGAAGTTGATACGAACTTGGCACATTCATGTTTATGCTTCTTCATGTCGTTTTATGATTTCTAAGTTGCTATACATGCTAGAAACCCTCCAAAAACATGTAATAAATGCCTCAGAATAGTCATGAAACATTATTTATGCCATTATGTTTGTTAGAAATGATTTTGGTACATTGTGGCTCAAGTTTGGTAAATTCTAGCAAATCTGAAAACTGGGATTTCAGAATTACCAGTCAACTGGGAAAATACCAGTCGACTGGTATCGGGCACAGAAACATTCTGTGGCCCGACCAGTCGACTGGCATATAAGCAGTCGACTGGTACTTTGTAAAACAAAAGTGGTGTAGAGCAGCTGGTTAGTGCTTTAGCCATGCAACTTAAAGGTTGGGGTATCGAATCCTGCCAAGATAATAAAATAAGAATTTTGCTTTATTTTGGGCAAATTAGTACTTTTAGCATGTTTTGGAATTGTTAGTTCAGTAAATAGCGAAATAAGAATTTTTGAAATTCTCCCAGTTGGGTTAGCATTATTAGAAATCAGTAATTAATCAGTCAGTCAGTTAGTAGTTAGTAGCGATCCGCCTTGAAGCTTAGTACCAGAAGGCGGGTCTGTAACGACCCGGAAAATTCTCTTAATATTTTCTTAAAATATTAAGCATGTCTAGATAATTTTCTAAGGGACCTAGAAATATTAATGCAAACTTTGGCCTAGAAAATCCATGTTTTCTCATTTAATTCGGGAAAAAGGGCACTAATGGGCCTTAAATGGGCTTTTTAGTACCATAATTATTGGTAGATGTTGGGTAAAAATTTATAGAAATATAAAGGAGATTTAATGAGAAATATTAACATAATTATGGGGGATTTTTAAAAGGATTTTCGGAATTTATAGGAAATAAATAAAAATAATAATAATAAAATAGGAAAATTAGTGCATGGACCAAGGGGTTGAACCTTGGACCTCTTGTACAACCATGCATGCTCTAACCAACTCACCTAGCAAGGTATTTCTATGAGGAAATGAAGTGGATGTTGGTTAAAGCTTAGAAGAAGATGAAGGGTCATGGAGAGACTCTTCATTCACCACCTTAATGGGTTATAAAGAGGGGGGTTTTGGGAGTTATTCTCTTCTCTCCATCAATTGCATTTTCTTCCTTCTTCTTTCTCATCGTAGCCGAAATCTACAAGGGAGATTTTCCCTTGGGAAAACTCCACAATAAGGTCCTACCACCAAGATCTAAAGGTTTCCTAAGGTTCCAAGGCTAGGGGTGATCAAGAGACAACAAGTCTTCCTTCTTCTTTCCATCTAAGGTCTAAAAATCAAGAAACCCCAAGGTAAGACTCCCTCACCTGTGGTATAATAGTTCCTTATGATTTCCATGATTTTTAGCATGATATATTGGTTGGTTTGTGGATTTGGTGTTGAAAGAAACAAAAACCAAGAACCCTTGGTGTATGGGTTTCGGCCACAATATTTTAGGGTTCAAAAATGATGCTAAAAATCTTGATAATGTTATTTAATGTTCTCTTATGATGTTTAGAGGTTAAGTATAATTTTTGGGAATTTTTGGAGTACCCTAGGACACCCTAGGGTTTCGGCCAACATGAAAGAAACAAAAACCAAGAACCCTAGGTGTATGGGTTTCGGCCACAATATTTTAGGGTTCAAAAATGATGCTAAAAATCTTGATAATGTTATTTAATATTCCCTTATGATTTTTAGAGGTTAAGTATAATTTTTGGGAATTTTTGGAGTACCCTAGGACACCCTAGGGTTTCGGCCAACATGAAAGGAACAAAAACCAAGAACCCTAGGTGTATGGGTTTCGGCCACAATATTTTAGGGTTCAAAAATGATGCTAAAAATCTTGATAATGTTATTTAATGTTCCCTTATGATGTTTACAGGTTAAGTATAATTTTTGGGAATTTTTGGAGTACCCTAGGACACCCTAGGGTTTCGGCCAACATGAAAGGAACAAAAACCAAGAACCCTAGGTGTATGGGTTTCGGCCACAATATTTTAGGGTTCAAAAATGATGTTAAAAATCTTGATAATGTTATTTAATGTTCCCTTATGATGTTTAGAGGTTAAGTATAATTTTTGGGAATTTTTGGAGTACCCTAGGACACCCTAGGGTTTCGGCCAACATGAAAGGAACAAAAACCAAGAACCCTAGGTGTATGGGTTTCGGCCACAATATTTTAGGGTTCAAAAATGATGCTAAAAATCTTGATAATATTATTTAATGTTCCCTTATGATTTTTAGAGATTAAGCATAATTTTTGGGAATTTTTGGAGTACCTTAGGATACCCTAGGGTTTCGGCCAACAACAAGAACCCTTGTGTAGGGTTGGGTTTAAAACCTCAAGTGTTTGTTTTATGTATTGTCATGATATATGGGAGATGGAGGTTATTTATGAATGATATATATGTATGCCATGTCTTATGAATGATATGCCATGTTTTATGAATAATATGCATGTATGCCATGTCTTATGAATGATACGTATGTATGCCATGATTTATGAATAAGATGTATGTATGCCATGTCTTATGAATGAAGTTAAAGTACATGCCTTTAAGGCACAGCTATGATGTTAAGTATGATGAATGAATGATGATGAATGACAAGTATGATGAATGAATGATGATGAACGACAAGTATGATGAATGAAAGATTATGAATGAAAGATGATGCTTATGTCTTTAAGTCATATATATGCTAAACGGCACGGTCGATGGTTGACGGTACGACGGTCGAGAGGACCGGTAAATGGGCCAGTAGACGGGCCGAGCCGTAACAAGTTATGCTATGTTAAATATGCCATGAATGTCTCATGAATGATGAAGCATGTAAAGTATTTTACTTTATGAATGGGCTTATACCAGACCGAAGTATGGGTCCAAGGGATGGGCACCTTAAGAACGCCCCGGTTCTGGACTACCGACTATGCTGTCCACGGTTCTGGCACTACCGAAGCTGTGCAACAGGGATGGGCACCTTAAGAACGCCTCGGTTCGGGGACTACCGACTATGTTGTCCTTACCCTAGTAGGTCGAGGCTAGCTACCTCGTATTTACTTAGGGATGCGCGCTTATGATGTATGTATGTGGTACAAGCCAGGGCCCCAATGATATGATGATTATGGTTAAGCATTTAAAAGTATGTTTTAAAAGTTAAGCATCCTTATGTATATGCATTCCACACATGCATCCATTCATGTTATGCATTATGTTATGAAAAGTATGTTTATGAAAAGTATGTTTATGAAAAGTATGTTTAGGAAAAATTATGTTTATGCAAAGTATGTTCATGTTGAGTTATGATGCCATGATTTATTTATGTTTATGCCATGATGTAATTATGTTTAGGCTATGATTTATTTATGTTTATGCCATGATGTAATTATGTTTATGCCATGATTTATTGATGTTTATGCCATGATGTAATTATGTTTATGCCATGATTTATTTATGTTTATGCCATGATTTAATTATGTGATGCTAAGTTAGAATGCTAGGATTTTATTTATGTTCATGCTAAGTTAGAATGCCATGATGATATGCTAGATAGGTTGATCTACACCTTATGTTTATGTTTATACCATGTTTCATGCCATGTTAGGAATGTCTAATGATGAGTATGTTTATCCCATGCTTTATGCTACGATAGGAATGTTAATCATGTTTATGCTTATGTTTATGCTTTATGCCATGATAAAAATGTTTAATCATGTTTATGCTTATGTTTATGCTTTATGCCATGATAGGAATGTTTAGTTATGTTTATGGTTATGCCATGTACCATGCCATGTAAAGTTTAAGTAGGTTTATGTATATGCTTCAGGTTTATGACTAAATGATGATTATGTTTCTTATGATTATGAATGAAAGACGAATGGTTTTAGTGAGTAGGAAAGAGTCTTACTAAGCCTGTGTGCTTATAGTCTTTTTCCCTTATACCGCAGATCATGCAAGGGGACAGTAAGGAAGCAGCAGGAGGGCAAGAACAATGTGTGTGATAGTGACTTGGCCCAGGAAATCATATGTTTACCGTTTATGCCAGAACTTTACTTTTGACATATCTATGCTTGAATAATGACTCATGGAACTTTATGTTATGATATAACATGATATGATGCCTAAGTTCAAAGTGAACCTTATAATATAAGGTTATGTATGACATGATATGATGCTTAAGTTCAAGGTTAATATGCTAAGGTTCCTATGTCATTAAGTTAAGAATGTTAGTAGGGCATGTATAAGTTAAAGTTATAATCCGCTGCCTTATGATGTCTACATGCCCTAAGTATGTTAACGTAACGTCGCTTAGAAAAAAAAAACAGGCGTTACAGGGTCGTTACAGAGTGGTATCAAAGCAAGTTCCATCTTTCCTCCTCACACACATCAGCATCAGACCTGCAGCTTCCAAGTAAGAGTATCTCTCACATTACTATATTTTCTTGCTTTCAGAATTATAGTATTCACATGTTATTCATGCTATCTGTTTTCTAGCCAGTTCTTGTTTGCGTTTAACGAAAGCATGTTTAATACCTTAGTTTATATCTGATAGCATGTTTTTAGGATTAGAATATGAACTGTATGTCCTCTGTTATTTAGATAATGACTAGAGGACGCCCAACTAGAAGGGCACCAGCTAGTGAGCCTCAATAGGAGGCAACTGACATAGTGACTCCACCTAATCTCGTGGAGATAGTGGCTCAACTCCAGGGATAGATAGTTGAGCAACAGCAAGAGATAGCCACTTTAAGGGCTAATCGATAAACCACACCTATTGGTACGCCAGGGCCAGATGTGAAAACCCTAATAGTGACAGAGGTTCCACCTAGAATACCAATCCCACCAATCCCACCAATAGCACCAGAAGCCCCAGCAGTAGGGGCTAGAATAGAAGCATATTTGGTTCAGTGGCAGAAACCCAAACCAGAGAACCTTTCAGGCACTAGTGAACCGTGGGATGCACAAGCCTAGTTCAAAACCTTGGAGAGTACCATGGAGCTTCTCGACTGGCCAGAACATGAGAAAGTAAAGTGCGCCTCCTTCTGCCTAGTAGGAGATGCTAGAATGTGGTGGGAAAGGGTGAAGGCCAAGCGAGACATAAATCAGATGATGTGGGCCAACTTCGAAGTTGAATTCTTCAAAGAATTCTTTCATATGCGGGTTACTAACCGACATTATGATGAATTCACTGAATTTCGTCAAGGTAACCTATCAGTAGAGGAAGCCGTGAAGAGATTCAACAGACTGGCTCGCCTGAGCCCTGAACTGGTCAGCACTAAACGAGAGCGAGTCAGGTTAATGCTCAAGGTGCTAAGGCCAGAAATAGCATTGAATGTGGCCAGCGGCGTCCATAGGCCGCAAACCTCAGAAGAACTAGTTAGTAGTGCTCTAATCACCGAGCACTACCTGAACAACATGCAACAGCAGAAGTTAGTCATGATAGAAAGTAAAGGTCAAGGCAGTTCAGGAACTCAGAAACCCCCGGGCGTTCGCAGAGTAGTTAACTATACCTCCAGATGTACTCAGTGGCCAATTCTTAACCACCCTACCTTCAGGAGAGATTATGGCGTCCACGCACTAGCTCCGTGCAGTGCTAATCAGTATAGCAGGCACAGAGCTTTATGGTGATCTGATAGTACTAGATAGGACAGATTATGATGCCATTTTTGGAATGGACTTCCTAATCAAGTACGGTGCCTCCATAGAATGCCGTAAAAGGAAAGTCATATTCCAACCTGAAGAAGGAGTACAATTTGAATACATCGGAGAACCCAAGAGGAAAGCCAAGAAATTTCTCTCAGCTTTAAAAGCACAGAAACTGCTGGATTCAGGATGTACCGGATTTCTAGCACATGTAGTCAATACCGAATAAGAGAAGGACCAAAAGCTAGAAGAGGTCCCAGTGGTATGTGACTACCCAGCAGTCTTCCCTAACGAGTTACTAGGCTTAGCGCTAGACAGGGAGGTAGAGTTTGAAATAGATCTCATTCCGGGTACCAATCCCATTTCGAAAGCACCATACCGTATGGCTCCAGCAGAATTAAGAGAACTTCAGGAGCAACTACAAGAGCTGCTCGACAAGGGCTTCATACGCCCTAGTCATTCACCTTGGGGAGCTCCCGTATTGTTCGTGAAGAAGAAAGACTGGTTCATGCGCCTGTGTATAGATTACCGAGCCTTGAATCAAGTCACCATTAAGAACCGGTACCCTCTACCCAGGATCGATGATTTGTTCGATCAGCTAAAGGGATCCACAGTCTTCTCAAAGATAGATTTGAGGTCCGGCTATCACCAGGTCAATATCAGAGATGGTGATATTCCGAAGACAGCTTTCAGAACCAGATATGGGTACTACGAGTTTGTAGTCATGCCTTTTGGGGTCACAAATGCTCCAGCGACATTCATGGACCTCATGAACAGAGTATTCCGGGAATACTTAGATAAGTTTGTCATCGTCTTCATTGATGACATTCTTATCTACTC
This sequence comes from Boesenbergia rotunda, assembly GCA_024364735.1. Taxonomy (NCBI): domain Eukaryota; kingdom Viridiplantae; phylum Streptophyta; class Magnoliopsida; order Zingiberales; family Zingiberaceae; genus Boesenbergia; species Boesenbergia rotunda. Next base: position 270,897 of record JAGFNQ010002419.1, read on the forward strand.
AGGAACTCAGGAGGAACATGCCAAACATCTCAGGACAGTATTGCAGATTCTTCAGCAGAGCCAACTGTATGAAAAATTCTCAAAATGTGAGTTTTGGCTCGATCAGGTGTCTTTTCTGGGTCACGTCATCTCTAAGGATGGTGTGATGGTAGACCCCAGCAAAATAGAAGCAGTAAGTAACTGGGTTCGACCGAAGAATGCTAGCGAGATCAGAAGTTTTCTGGGTCTAGCCGGTTACTACAGGAAGTTCGTAGAGAATTTCTCCAGAATAGCCTTCCCACTGACAGCTCTTACCAGAAAGAACAGAAAGTTTCAGTGGACAGAGGACTGCGAGAACAGTTTTACAGAATTAAAGAGAAGATTGACTAGCGCTCCCATCCTGACTCTTCCAGAGACCACTGACAGCTTTGGCATATATAGCAATGCGCCTAAATTAGGACTTGGAGCAGTGCTGATGCAGAATGGCAAGGTTATTGCCTATGCCTCTAGACAACTTAAGGATTATGAGAAGAATTACCCTACCCATGACCTTGAGCTAGCTGCAGTAGTGTTCGCTCTCAAGATTTGGAGGCATTACTTATACGGAGCTTAGTGTAGGATTTTCACAGATCATCAGAGTCTAAAGTATTTCTTTACTCAGAAGGATCTGAACATGAGACAACGCAGGTGGCTTGAGCTAGTCAAGGATTATGACATTGACATCCTCTACCATCCAGGTAAAGCTAATAAGGTGGCAGATGCACTTAGTAGAAAATCTAGTGCCACCCTACTAGCTTTGTCCACGATGTCACAGCCCCTTCGGAAAGAGTTATCAGAGTTCGGACTGGAAATTTTAGTTGGGCAGCTCTCCACTTTGACATTAGTGTCCACCCTGATTGAAGACATCCAGACAGCACAGGATCAAGATCCTGACCTTCAGAAAATCAAGCAGGGGATGACAGAAGCTGAAAATGGAGAATTTCACCTATCAGATAATGGGACACTGTACTGCGGTGACCGCTTATGTGTTCCAAACCAAGAAGAGCTCCGAAGGAAGATCCTAGAGAAAGCACATGGATCTCCTTATGCGATGCATCCTGGTTCCACCAAAATGTACCAAGACCTCAGGGAACGTTTTTGGTAGCCTGGGATGAAGAGAGACATCGCCAGATATGTCAGTACCTGTCTGACATGCCAAAGAGTCAAGGCAGAACATCAGAGACCAGGTGGAGTTCTGCAGCCTATTCAGATTCCAGAATGGAAATGGAAAGATATTTCCATGGATTTTATAGTGGGAATACCCAGAACAACGAATGGATATGATGCAATCTGGGTAATAGTAGACAGATTGACTAAGTCTGCCCACTTCCTAGCTATCAGGATCTCCTATTCCATGGAACAACTAGCTCAGTTATACCTCAAGGAGATCGTCAGACTACATGGAGTCCCTAGGACTATCATTTCAGATAGGGACGGTAGGTTCACTTCGCACTTCTGGGAGTGCGTACAGACAGCTCTAGGCACCAAACTGAAGTTTAGCACAGCTTTCCATCCTCAGATAGATGGTCAGACAGAGAGAGTTAATCAAGTACTAGAAGATATGCTCAGAGCTTGTGCTTTAGATTTCAAAGGCAGTTGGTGCAGATACTTGTGCTTAGCGGAATTCGCTTACAACAATAGTTATCAGGCCACTATCGGCATGGCACCCTATGAGGCTTTATATGGGCGGAGGTGTAGATCTCCTATCTGCTGGTACGAGGGTGGTGAGAGGTAAGAGTTAGGCCTATAGACGAATCTTATAGATGATACCACCGTAGTCATACAGCAGATCCGCCAGAAAATAGAAACAGCTCAAAGCCGCCAGAAGAGCTATGCTGATACACGGCGCAGACCATTAGAGTTTGAAATTGGGGATTCAGTGTTCCTCAGAGTGGCTCCCATGAAGGGAGTAATGCGTTTTGGGAAGAAGGGCAAGCTAGGTTCCAGATATGTAGGACCATACCCCATCACTAGATGAGTTGGCAAAGTAGCTTATGAGTTAGAGCTACCTCAGGAGATGTCAGCTATCCACAATGTATTTCATGTTTCCATGCTGAAGAAGCATATCCCAGATGCCACCCAGGTGATAGAGCCACAGACGGTACAAATTCGCGAAGATCTCAGTTATGATAGTCGGCCTATTCAGATAATAGACCGAGCAGTTAAGAAATTGCGAAACAAGGAGGTACCATTAGTGAAAGTCATATGGCAAAATCACAGAGTAGAAGAGGCAACATGGGAACCAGAGGACAGCATGAGGCAGAAATACCCAGAGTTGTTTTAAGTTCGAGGACGAACTTTTTATAAGGTATGGGGGATTGTAACGCCCGAAAATTCTCGAAACTAATTTTAGAAATATCTTAGAATTTATTCTAAATTTATGGATATTTTTATAGAATTTTTTCGTAAACGAAAGTGGCAAAAAGGGATAAAAACAAAAAATCGCGTAAGTGGGATTTGATCCCTATACCTAGGAGAGGCAAATGGGCGGACCAAGTGGGCTGGTTTGCTTTTGTTGAAACAGATTAAGGGAAACAATAGATAAGGTATAATTAGTTAAATTCGCCCCCCATAAGTATAAAAGAGGGAGTTACAAGTTTTAGGTTATTTTTCTCCCAACCCAGCGACGCCGACGCCCTCCCTCACGCCTGTGACCTCTCCTCTCGCCCTCTCTCTCGCCCAAGACAAAAGGGAAGCCAAGGGAAGGTCTCAAGAGGCCCTATTCTCTACGGGGACCCTCGTAGACGCGAGGAGAACGCCAAGAAGCAAGAAGAACGTTGTAGTTCGACGTTCCCTCGGGAATTTCAGATTTTATTCGTAAGGAAAACCTAGCGCAGGATGTAAGTATCCATCACCTGCAGTATAAGTAGTTTCGATAGACGTTTCGTATGTTTTATTTCCTTATATGTATGTCCTACGATTAGAAATCGTAGATTATGAACAAGCACGTTGTATTAACCCTTTGGATTAGTTTTAGAGTCTGAAGGTATCCCTGGATGGGCTTGAGTGCACTTACCCTTCAGTTTCGGGTTAAGGAGCACGTTCGAGTGACCAGGGAGTGACTTTAAAAGGAAGGAAAGGGTTAAGTTGCAAGGTGTTTGTTAAATTGTTAGTCAGTTAATGCTATAGAAAGCATTAAAGAATAGAAATTCTTGCTCAGTTATGATTGGGACCAAGGTCCAGTGGGATGGGCTCCTAGTTGCCCCTAGGTTTAGATAACCTAGTAAAAGCAAGAATTAGAAAAGGAAAGAAAAGTATAAAAGACTATTTTATTTTCAGTTGGCATTGTACCGGACTTCGGTCCAGGGATACGCTCCAAGTTGCCTCTAGGTTTAGATAACCTAGTATGGGATGGGCTCCTAGTTGCCCCTAGGTTTAGATAACCTAGTAGAACCCTAATGGATTCGGGATTTGCTACCTCAGGTTTATTAGGGATGTGTGCACAGTTGGTACATTGCCGGGCCCACAGCAGTTGATTATTACTTTCACCTACTATATGTATTTAGTTTTCAGAAATTCATATTAGCATGTGGTGAATTTAATAATTAGTTTTATGTTAGTTAGTTTCAGTTCAGATATGTATGTCATGCTACTGCTTACTTTTCAGTTTTAGTTCAGTATGTGTCATGTCTCAGTTATATGTCATGACATTCTATGATATGTATTTTAGCATGAGCCTAGCATGATTTCTTATGGATATGAGCATGTATGTGCATAGCATGTTTTACAAAAGCATAATTCGAGTTTTCATAGTTTTGTGAGGCTAGATGATAGTTACTAAGCTTTATGCTTATTACTTTGCATTTCCTTATACTACAGATACAGGTAAAGGAAAGCACTAGTAGCGGAGGCGGCGGGCTTGATGCAAAGTGTGTGTGATGGTGGAGTTGGAATAAAAGTCTTCGGAACTTGCAAAGCATAGAAATAGTCTTTATTATGTTTCTTTTAGTTTTTCCGCAATAGGTTATGTGAACCATGTATGAACTTAATTAGACTCGTTATTTGTGGTGCCTAGTATATTAAAGTAGTTTATTTACCTGTGTTAATACTTGCTTAGCGAATGTTGAATGATATGAGTTACTACTTGCAATATGGTAATTTAGATCCATGCTTAAGCTTTAGAGATAAGAACTTGATACTTTTGATTTATATGCTAAATACTTGAGATATGCTTGTTCTAAGATTAATGCACCATTTAGAATGACATGTAGTAGCTAAGGATGCTTTTAGATATGAGAAATGAATAGTTTCAATAAGAAGTTGATACGAACTTGGCACATTCATGTTTATGCTTCTTCATGTCGTTTTATGATTTCTAAGTTGATATACATGCTAGAAACCCTCCAAAAACATGTAATAAATGCCTTAGAATAGTCGTGGAACAATTATTTATGTCATTATGTTTGTTAGAAATGATTTTGGTACATTGTGGCTCAAGTTTGGTAAATTCTAGCAAATCTGAAAACTGGGATTTCAGAATTACCAGTCAACTGGGAAAATACCAGTCGACTGGTATCGGGCACAGAAACATTCTGTGGCCCGACCAGTCGACTGGCATATAAGCAGTCGACTGGTACTCTGTAAAACAAAGATGGTGTAGAGCAGCTGGTTAGTGCTTTAGCCATGTAACTTAGAGGTTGGGGTATCGAATCCTGCCAAGATAATAAAATAAAAGTTTTGCTTTATTTTGGGCTAATTAGTACTTTTAGCATGTTTATGAATTGTTAGTTCAGTAAATAGCGAAATAAGAATTTTTGAAATTCTCCCAGTTGGTTTAGCATTATTAGAAATCAGTAATTAATCAGTCAGTCAGTTAGTAGTTTGTAGCGATCCGCCTTGAAGCTTAGTACCAGAAGGCGGGTCGTTACACAGAAGACAGTGAAAGATCAACCGAGATGAACTTCGATGAAGGGGGAGAGACTTTAGAAAGAAGCATCGATGAAGAGGGAGCTTTCGACTTCAAAAAGGATATGGTAAGTGTGATATGTCTTCTATCTCCTGATTAGTTATATTCCAGAATCAAGCAAATGACAAAATCCCTGTGTAAATTAAAAATAAAAAATATAGATTTGAAAAAGAAAATAGCTTCTGCTTTAGAAATGTTTGACAAATTGAAACATGAAAATGAAAAGTTAAAGGAAAAATTTGAAGTATTAAAAAATCATGAATATTCAAAATATTTTCTGTAACGCCCGCCCTTCCCACCTTACGATGTAGGCGAATGGCGGCGCTACGCGAACATACATATACGCATATGGAGATCTTAATGCAGCGAAATAATTTAAAACTTCATACATATGCGTTTAAACCATGCAATTAAAACTTGAATCATGTTGACATATCTTAGCTATCATTCTTCAAACATGGTTACTTGGTAAACTTAGCATTGTCGTAACATAAAAAAAAGTAAGACATAGCATGTGAGACATAACATTCTTGACATGCTTGCATTAAACATAACTTATCCTACCATCAAGCTTAAAGCTAACATATTGTTCTAAACGAACACATCATGGTATAGCATGTTAACATCATAATTTAGCAATGATAAGTATAGCAATAAAGCACGATATAGAAATCAACATAAGTTGTTCATAAGCAACATAAGTAATAAAATTTTCCTAGTAAATTGTTCTTTAGGAAAATCATCATAAAGTATAGCATGAAAACTAAAGATGACAATGCAAAACATAAGACATATGACAATTATGAGTAATAGGTGTTGGTGCAAGTTGCATCAATGATGTTCTCTTTTAAGTGTTTTAATGTTTGACAATATACTTAAGTCAGTGATACATTGAACAGACAAAGGGGAGCAAAGGAGAAGTAACCTAAGTTGAAGAAAAGTCCTAGTTAATCAAGGCATCGAAACCCTTGTTGGGATTGGGTGCATGCTGACGCGGACACGTATTGTAATTGTTACATAATTACATGCAATGGAAACAAAAACATGAATAATTTCCTAAATTATTCTAACATATATCCTAAGCATGCAATGTGTTCACATAATTGTAATATAAAATTTTTGCAGAAAAGGAAACTACTCTACGAATTACCTTGCGTAACTTGGAAGAAGGGACGAGATCCAACCGTTAGCGTCCCTTGAAAGCTCCGCCTCTATTCGTATCCATGTCGAGTATCGTCGGGATGACTTCGCTAAGCCACGAGTTTCGTGTTCACGAGAACTACTAGATTCTCCGTGAACACGATGAAAACCGAGAGAGTAATCAAATCGAAAGACTCACCACCAAGGTTGGCCGAAGAGGAAGATCGTCGCAAGGAAGAACTTCATCGCCTTGATGCTTCTCCTTGTGCTCACGGCAAGAAGAAAGAAGGAAGGCCTATGGCCGGCCAACAGAGAGGGAGAGAAGAAGAGGAGAGAGCCCAAGCAATTCTTGGATCGATCCCCTTCCATGGCACCCCTTGGGTCCTTTATATAGGGAGAGGTTTCTTAATACCCAAGCAAACCTCTCCTTGATTATGGAATAATTTCTCAATCAATCCATAATCAAGGCTCTCATGATCAAGCTTCTTCTTCTTGATTATGGAATAATTTCTCAATCAATCCATAATCAAGGCTCTCTTTCTTTTGGCATGATTATATAAAATTTATAAAACAAACCAACCATTAGTTCATTATATAAAAATTTATAAAACAAATCAACCATTGGTTCTTTATAAAAATTTATATAAACTTTTATAAAATAAACCAACTTTTGGTCTATTTTATAAAACAAACCAAAATAGTCTTATCCTCTTATGGTGGTGGTCGGCCATGACAAGAAGAGAGGAGGCCCCCTTCTTGGCCGGCCCATCTAACCCCAATTGGATCAAATCCCTTAATGAATTAAACTTATTTAATTCACCCATTAAGTCTTTAAAAGACTTAGCCATTCTATACTTCCGATGCGTCTGGAATAAATTCAGTTTTGACTATTGTTTGGACATACCAAAAATAGTCTATCTCAATTAGAGAATCTAATTCTCAACTCATTTTAAATCCTTCGAATTACTCGTTATACGTGTGACCAAATAGGCTTTCAATTTATGTTGGTCGTCCATAATTAACTAATTAATTATAGAACGATCATGAGTGGCACCTAGTAGTACATTATGATCCCCAATTAATTGAAAGATCAACGGTTGATCTCAGAAATGATTCTGAAACCCTTCAGCAGCTATAATGAATCGTGCCCCATTCCCTTCACCATCTTATACCCTCTTGGTTCAGGACATGGTCTATGTGTGTCAGTCCCTACTAGGCTGACTACGTCACACCTAGCCCAAGTAACGTTTTCTCGTCCTATGAATTCTAATTACTCTCATGTATTTAAGAGATTCATACTCTGAACATGTCATGCTCTGGCCAGAGGCTTCGAGTAACAATCCGACGATAGGCCTTCGGTATACATCTCCTCGCAGGGAGTGGTGAATCCTTTGTAGGCTGTTCAAACATCTTCGGGCACTTCGACTTATACCCAATCATCCTGGGTCCACACCTCCTTGGAGATGCTTGCTTAAGATGTCAAAGTATAAGTCTCCATGACCAAGATGACTTTAACACCGCAAGTCAAAGGAACATCGCACTTAAGCTGCAGTAAGAACTTCACTGACATATCTATATGTAGACTATCATATGAAGTTTTACAACCAGTCACTCCAATGAACTAGTTCCATTAACTAGCATTCATGTTTATCTCCGGACATCTCCATGTCACCAGCCAGTGAGAATCAGCTGATTAGAGAATAACCCATGCTAGTCTCAACAGAATTGATAGTGTCTGTATTTATCAATTCATCGACTAGGGACAATTTCAATACTTCACAATTGAACATGTAAAGATAATCACTAGTTGTGAATTCATCACAAATGTAACGACCCGTCTTCTGGTACTAAGCTGTAAGGCGGATCGCTACTAACTACTAACTGGCTTACTGACTAATTAATGATTTCTAAAAATGCTAAACCAACTTTTAAATTAGCTGGGAGAATTTTAAAAATATTCTTATTTCGCTATTTACTGAACTAACAATTCATAAACATGCTAAAAGTACTAATTTGCCCAAAATAAAGCAAAACTTCTATTTTATTATCTTGGCAGGATTCGATACCCCAACCTCTAAGTTGCATGGCTAAAGCACTAACCAGCTGCTCTACACCACCTTTGTTTACACAGTACCAGTCGACTGGTCGGGCCACAGAATGTTTCTGTGCCCGATACCAGTCGACTGGTATTTTCCCAGTTGACTGGTAATTCTGAAATCCCAGTTTTCAGATTTGCTAGAATTTACCAAACTTGAGCCACAATGTACCAAAAACATTTCTAACAAACATAATGGCATAAATAATGTTCCACGACTATTCTAAGGCATTTATTACATATTTTTGGAGGGTTTCTAGCATGTATAGCAACTTAGAAATCATAAAACGACATGAAGAAGCATAAACATGAATGTGCCAAGTTCGTATCAACTTCTTATTGAAACTATTCATTTCTCATATCTAAAAGCATCCTTAGCTACTACATGTCATTCTAAATGGTGCATTAATCTTAGAACAAGCATATCTCAAGTATTTAGCTTATAAATCAAAAGTATCAAGTTTTTATCTCTAAAGCTTAAGCATGGATCTAAATTACCATATTGCAAGTAGTAACTCATATCATTCAACATTCGCTAAGCAAGTATTAACACAGGTAAATAAACTACTTTAATATACTAGGCACCACAAATAACGAGTCTAATTAAGTTCATACATGGTTCACATAACCTATTGCGGAAAAACTAAAAGAAACATAATAAAGACTATTTCTATGTTTTGCAAGTTCCGAAGACTTTTATTCCAACTCCACCATCACACACACTTTGCATCAAGCCCGCCGCCTCCGCTACTAGTGCTTTCCTTTACTTGTATCTGCAGTATAAGGAAATGCAAACTAATAAGCATAAAGCTTAGTAAGTATCATCTAGCCTCACAAAACTATGAAAACTCGAATTATG